>JAJIBD010006064.1:0-22245 GCA_021461705.1 Cryptotis parvus
TTGATCACTTGATCACTTGAATCCCGTTATTCATCGATTTGCTCGAGCGGGCACCAGTAACATTTCCATTGGACCCTATCACGTGCCAATGTAGCCCAATGGCATCTGGTTGATTCAGGAATATGAAGAGCCTCAAACCGTTCCTTCCAGGGTCTTAACAAGGAAGTCTGACCATCTTGTAGGTGGGCGGCCACGTGATCTTTTGACATCCCGTGGGATCCAGTCGGTAACGGCTCTAGTCCAGCGGTTGTCTCCAAATCGCATTACATGTCCAGCCCATCTGATTTTCGATGCCTTGGCAAACAAGACAGCGTCCCTGATTCTGGAATAGTGACGGAGGTCAGAACTCCCGATTCCTTCTCTCACTTGAGTGAGACGTGATATTCCAAGCACTAGCTCTTTCGATGCCTCTCTGGGAGACCCGAATAGCATTCTCATTCTGCTTTCGTAGGGCCCAGGTCTCTGAGGCGTATGTTAATGCAGGGAGAATGGTGGAGTTGAAGAGATATGCCCGGAGCAGGAGGTTCTTTGTCCTTTTAGCTATTTCTTCGATGCCTTTGAAGGCATTCCATGCCACTCTCTTCCTCCTGCGCAGCTCAGGTTTTAGGTCGTTCATCATGTTGACTTCTCGACCTAGGTACACATAACTGCTGCATTCAGAGATGTTTGTTCCATTGAGAGTGAATGGGGCCTCTGGAACTAGTTCATTTCTCATGAACATAGTTTTCTTCAGATTCAGCTGTAGACCTGCCTTTCCACATTCTCGGTCAAAGTCAGCCAGCATTTGTGCCGCTTGGCTAATGTTTGGTGTTATTAGAACGATGTCATCAGCGAAGCGGAGGTGGTGTAGTTGCCGACCATTTATCTTCACTCCCATTCCTTCCCATTCTAATTGTCTCATGATGTTCTCAAGGGTGGCACTGAAGAGTTTTGGTGAGATGGTATCACCCTGTCGAACCCCCTCTTTTGACATCAATGATCACTTCTTTGTAGAATGGTGAGATCCTGGTGGTGAATCCATAATACAGCTCACGAAGGATCTTGATGTATTGGGTTTGAACACCCTGTTTGACTAGGGCTCTGATGACTGCTTTAGTCTCCACAGAATCAAAGGCTTTCTGTAAATCAATGAACGTGAGACAGAGCGGCATCTTGTACTCCCTACAAACCTCAATGAGCTTGGTTACTGTGTGGATATGGTCGATTGTGCTGAATCCTTTCGGAAACCTGCTTGCTCGCATGGTTGTCCTTCATCTAGTGTTCTGCTAATCCTGTTCAGGATGACACGTGTAAACAGCTTGTAGATGACAGACAACAGGCAGATGGGGCGATAGTTGCCGATGTCGTGAATTTCTCCCTTCTTGAACAGTAGAACTGTCCTGCTGGTTTTCCATTGGGAGGGCACTTTGCATTTGGACAGGTAGTGTGTGAAGAGCCGAGCTAGTGTATTGATGAGTACTGATGGCAGATTCTTCAGGTTTTCGGGTCTGACTTTTTGTCTGGGCCTGGTGCTGTTCCCTTCTTTACCAATGAGATGGCATGTCGGATTTCAGAAGGGAGAACATTGGGAATGACATATCCATCCTGTGGAATTTGGTATGTGGGCAGGTGGATGTGGCTATCAAAGAGATTTGAGTAGAAGTCCTGGATAATCTTCTCCATTGCCTTTCTGGAAGATGTGATAGATCCATCAGGGCGTCGGAGGGCAGTCATCTTGGTCTTATAGTTGGCGAAGGACAGGCGGGCAGTGTGAATACTTTTCCAGGCTTCTGCTGCATCTTCCAGTATTTCTGCTCTTCTGTCTTTGAGGTCTGCTTTTATCGCTTCTCTGCACTGTTTAGCAAGCTTGGACGTTAGCATTTGGTCTCCTGAGGCTCGCGCCTTGCCACGTTGGCGAATGAGCTCAAGAGTTTCTGAAGACAAGCGTCCTTTTGTGTCTTTCTCTCTCTCTCGGCATTCTTCGCACAATCATGGAGGTGCTGAACCAGTCGGTTGTATTCTTCATCGATGTCATCAATGATGGTATCTTCCCATGTTGCCGCAATGGTGCCAAAGAGTTCCCAGTTGGTGGTCGTTCTGGGAGTTCTCTTCTTAAACTTTGCAGCTTTTTCTCCCCGTTGTGGGAAGTAGAATTTTGCACGAAGGAGATGGTGGTCCGATCCTGTCTGGAATTTGGGGACGACAGCAACATCGGTTCAGACAAAACCATCGATTGAAGATGATGTGGTCAATTTCATTGTGGAACTGTCCGCCAGGAGATTCCCATGTCCAACGTCCGCTTCAGCCTTCTGAAACTGTGAGTTCCCATGAATAGTCTTGGTGGACATGATGAACTCAGATAGTCTCTCACCCTGTTTGTTCCATTCTAGGCCATGGGGTGCCGATGTGGAGTTCTTCAGCCGATCTTCTCGGTCCTATCTTGGCATTAAAATCACCGACTATGATCTTGTAGAAAGTGTGATCTTTTTATAGAACTCCTCCAATTCCATGTAGAATTTCTCAATTTCATCTTCTTTGTATGTGGATGTTGGTGCGTAGACAATGAAGATAGAAATTGCTGGCAGTGGGCCACATCTCCTCAAGTGTAATCGTCCTATTCGGTTTGTTAGGCATTCAAATGAATCAATGTTGACAGCCATGTTCATGTTGACAAGGACACCAACGCCACCGACACCTCTTTCATCACATGTTCCAAGGAACAATTCTTCTCAGTGTCAAATAAAGCATGATGCGACTGACGCCTCCTCGTCTCAGTCAGACCAATGATGTTGTACTTGATCTTTCTTGCTTGCAGCATCAGATCCTCAATATATGCTTCCTATGCCAGTGTACGTGCATTGAAAGTACAGACAGTCATTTTAGTCCTTCTTTGTTTTGGCAGCCTAGGACAGCCGTGAAATTTTATCAGGCACTGCTTGTTTGCCTTTCTTACTGCTGCCGTATTAAGGGCTCTTTTCGGGTCAGGAAAATAAACATTTTTTGTTACTGGATTTGTCATATCGAACACGCATCGGACAGCTTGCCAGGCTCTGCCATGCGGGCACTATATTCTCATTACTTTGTGGGGCCTCTCTCAGAGGGGTGGGAAGAATATTTGTGGTTATTTGGAGGTTGCGGCGCCGCAAAGGGGAAAGCTGATCGTTTTTTCACTGACCCGGTGAGGAGGGGGTGGGAGGGGGGGGAGGCGAGCCCCGAGGGGCTCTCGCTTCTGGCGCCAAGCCCCGGGCCGCCGCACGTGGGGCGGACCCGCTCGGGGGACAGTGCCAGGTGGGGAGTTTGACTGGGGTGGTACACCTGTCAAATGGTAACGCAGGTGTCCTAAGGGGAGCTCAAGGGAGGACAGAAACCTCCCGTGGAGCAGAAGGGCAAAAGCTCGCTTGATCTTGATTTTCAGTACGAATACAGACCGTGGAAAGCGGGGCCTCATGATCCTCTGACCTTTGGGGTTTTAAGCAGGAGGTGCCAGAAAAGTTACCACAGGGATATTTGGCTTGTGGTGGCCAAGCGTTCATAAGCGACGCCGCTTTTGATCCTTCGATGTTGGCTCTTCCTATCATTGTGAAGCAGAAAAATATATATACATACATATATATATATATATATATATATATATATATATATATATACATATTATGATACCAAAGTTATTTTTTAAAAGTAGCAAAAAATTCCAATCTCATGCAAACTCAGAGATTAGTGAATGATCTTCAACAAATTTCTAATGGCTAGTGTAATGATATTAAAACTAGACCATAAAAGAATAGAAAACTTTTGGTCAATTTTACTCTTAATAAGCTTTAAATAATACAGCAATGATATGTTTCCAGCAGACTTTAAAATTGGGCATCCTTATAGTTTTGGTGTGCTACAGAATACAAAAGTTGCTAAATACTGGAAACCCCTGTTAAATGAAAATTTTATGTTAAAACTTTCTGCTAAACATTTTTAAGCATAGACTGTTTGCCTAAGGTTTTGTCTTGAGTCTATAAAGAATTCTCATTACAATAAAGGGTAAAAATTTATACTTTTGCTCAGTGGGGAAATATAATAGATATTACTTTTAAAATTAGGAAATAAAATAAAAAGGGCCTGCTGTTACCTCAAATTAATATTGTGTTTGATGTCTTTGCCTACATAGTAAGAAAATGTAAATGATATGTCAGGGCTATTATTTTTTAAAAACTATTATCTCCAAATAACAAGTTTGCCTACACAAAGACTATTCATACTTTAAGCAGCAACTATTAAAATTAAAAGTCTTATGAGATAGCTTGGTATTGTTAAAACACAAAGTGATTTGTATTTTTACTTTGAAGTATATCTACAGTACTTGCCAAAAATTTTTATTAATCTAATAAATACTTAGGAATTTATGGAAATTGGTTAAAAACTTAAAATACATGGAAAACATCCTTGAGTCAGGATGTGACTCAGGTGGTAGAGAAAATGAGGTCTTGGGTTTGATCCCTGAGTATTACAGTAATAACAAAACATATAGAAAGTCTCAATCCTAAGAGGTTAGCTTTAATTGGCAATTGGTATGAAAATTGACTAGCTAGCTAATATGAATATCAAAGAGCAAATTTTGAAGAATAGCCAAAACAATTTTGAGGAAGGAGGATGAGAATGAGGGAATTGGCATGCTATACAATGTTTTTTGAAATATAGTGATTAAAATGCTGTTCTATTGGCAGGAATTTGAAAATTGGCTGATGAAAGAGAATAAACAGCAAGAAATAAAACCATGAAAGAGAATTAAAGACAAGGTAGCATTAAAAATCAAGG
Source organism: Cryptotis parvus (assembly GCA_021461705.1). Classification (NCBI taxonomy): domain Eukaryota; kingdom Metazoa; phylum Chordata; class Mammalia; order Eulipotyphla; family Soricidae; genus Cryptotis; species Cryptotis parvus. Next base: position 4,786 of record JAJIBD010006064.1, read on the forward strand.
GGGAAGATATGGACTAATCAATAAGGAATGATGAAACTATTGATTATCCTTGTAAAAAAAAGCATAGGATCTTTGTTTATGACCATATTAAAATCTCAATTCCAGGTTTGCTAAAGACTAAATGAGAAGAAATCCAATCTAAGTATTCTATCAGAAGAACACATATAACTGCATACTGGAAGTGTTTAAGTTGATGCATTTGAGTATATTAAGCCTAACATTTCTGTAAAACAAAAATAAAAAAAAACTAATTGGGAATGTAAACTAAGGATTGGGTAAAGACGCTTGTAATACATACAACTAATGAAGTGCTGTGATCCAGAATATAAAGAACTTTACCAAATAATAAAATTGCAAACAAATCAGTTGACAAATTGCAAAGGAACAGTCATTTTGTACAGGGAGCGAATGCAAACAGCCAATAAACATAAGATTGTCAACCTCACTAGTAATCACGAAAATGAAAATTTAAACAATAATTGTCAAACATTAAAAGAGAAGTCTTAGAATATCAGTGTAAGTGAAGCAGTAGAACAAGACATTTTCTATACTATTCATGAATGGGAGGGTAATTTGATACAAATACTTTCATTAGTCATTTGACTAATGAAATATGCGTTAAAATGTGCATTATAGCAAAAGTTACAAATTCCCTTGAACCCAGATATTCTGTGCAATGTGTCATGTATGTAGCTGGATTCCGTTTTTTTTTAAAGTGATCACTTCGTTGTCATTTGTAATAGTGAAAATAATCTAAGTAAATGCTTTTAAACAACAGCATTTGTATTAATAAACTTTGGTATATTGATACAATGCCAAATCATAGAGCAGAAAAGGGAACAAATTGAGTAGAGCTGCATGCTGCAATCTGGATACTTTTCCAAAGCATTATGGTAATAATAGGGGAAGAATGTACAGTATGAATAGTATAAAATCTTTAGAGCTCCCACCAGACAGCAAATACAGCAGCATATTGTTTTGTATTACTATTGTGTTCTTTTATCCTGTATTGTCGATGCTTTGGCATCTTGGGCATTTGCTTGTCCTGAATGGACCCGTCTCCCAGGGCCAGTCAGTTCCTCGGGATAGCAAACAGACTCTAGGCATACTTCTCCCTGTGCAAACCAGGCAGCACAAATCCTGTTTCTGACTCTCTACTAGACTGTGGGGGTATCACCGCCCTGCCCTCATTACTTCAGGGCAGCCTCTACACCCCACTTTCTGGCATTATTTAAAATAGTCTCTCTGAAACATTTTTGTTCTGTTTCACCTTTTCTGTTCTGTGGAAACCACAATGAGAATTCCTTCTGTCTCCTGCACACGCTGGAGCTTTTGAGATGCCCTGTCAGGATGTGGCCTTTGATAGCTTACTATATTTTCAATAGAAATTGTCCCTCAGTCTGTTGACCTCACCGTGCTTAAAATAATAATAAACCTGTGTAGTGGTATATACATACTTATCAAAAGTAGAATTCTGAGAATACTCAGCTTCAAAATTAGCAAAGTATTTGATGCAGGCTAGCAAAAGCCCTCTAAAAAAGGTGCCTGGTTGAAGTCGCTATTTCAAAGACTCACCCTCCTGTCAGCATGATCTAATTTATGGAAAGCAGAAACTTCCCACCTAAGCAGCCTAGAGACACACAGTAAAAGATGCCCCAAGACTGTCCTGAGTGGTCTCTCTGTCTGGAGCTTCCACTGTGTCAGTCTGACTAGGGCACGCCTCCTTCAATAAACTGTGTGACTAGAGCGATAGTGCAGTGGGTAGGGTGCTTGCCTTGCATGCAGCAGACCAGGATTCAGTCCTTGGTACCACATATGGCCCCAGAAGCCTTGAGAACAGTTGGTGTTCCCCACACTGTTCTAAAAATAACCACCCTAAACCGGACTTGGCTCTGCCTAAAGCATTTGACTCTCCTGGTAAATTCTTTGATCACCTCCAGTTTAGATCCAGCTGGGTCTGGGTTCTGGTAGCTCCTTCTCTCCCTTCAGTATTTACTTCTGTCACAAATGGAGAAGGAGAGGTACATAACTAAATCACATACACACAAGTTAAAAAGAATACTTGGACAATCACCAGCAAATGTTAAGACAAAAGAGACAACAACTGGGTACTATCTTGGGAGGGGCAAGAGGAAAGAACATCAGTGGTCAGGGATCACTCTTAGTGGTCTTCAGGGGACCATATGTAGTCCTGGGAACTGAACCTGGGCCTGTGCATTCCTGACAATCCCCTTCTCCACTCTCTCTCCAACCTCCCAAGGAAAGTCTTGATGGTGTTCAAATACTATGTACTGTTCTCTACACTTACTTAAAACATATGTTAATTGTTCAGGATTAAATTTCTTACCAGGCTTTCTCATTCTTTTTGTCATTTTCTTTTTCACTTAAAGCATCTTGTTTTTCATTACTCTTAATGATTGGACTTTATGCATTTAATGTTCCAACGCCGCCCCCTCCAACACAATGCGCCCTCCTTCCCCCCAGCAATGATAAGCTCAGTTTCCAGAAGTTCGCAGGTTCACTTGTCATTGATCATTTGTTATTCCCATGCTGTGTTTTTTTGTATCTCCCACATTCCATTTGTTTATTTTTAAAAAAGAGCTATTTAAGCATATCTTCATACCATTTTTTATCAAATGGTACCTTTACTCTGCTTTGTAAGGGGTGTGAAGTGCCAAATGACTTCAGTGAAGATGCATAATTCATCAAGATGGCTTTAATAAGAAAAATTTCTTCACTATATTGCAAGTTACTTCATGTCTCTTCCATGATAAATGAGGAGGGTGGGAGTGACTTTATTCTTCCCTGAAATTGGGAGGTTTTAGGATTCCTCAAACTCTTTCTCTGTAAGGAGCAATTCATATCTTGTGCAGTCCATTCACCCTTGGCCAAATTTAATTTCCTTTTAGGCTTTAAGGTGAATAGTTTAAAAGATCCCATAAAAGCTTTCTGGCAGTCTGGAAAACAGCCAATATTCTTTTGGAGAAAGCTGCCTTATTTTATGACGGTCTGAGTGTAAATGACATGGAGCTCTATGTTCTTTGAATTTCACAGCGTTTAAAAAATTAAAGTGAGAACAGCTTGGCAAAGAATATACAAAAAAGAAATTGATCATCTTCCCTGACCTCAAAATGCCAAGAGCTTTTGTGCTTCACACTCTTTAGGGCAAAGTCTTCCCCTAACTAACTTTCTGGAAATGTGTTAGAAAAATTATCCAAAGAAGTATATTGAACTAAATTAGCATGTCATCAAAACCAGGTTTATGGGCCCTGGGAATAGTTCAATGGGCTGAGTGCAGCATGCAAGAGGACCTGGTGCTGTGGTCTGCGTCTGCACTGAGTCCCACCATTACCTGCAGTGACCCTTAGGCACTGAACTAGGGTCTTAATGCCAGTTGGCCCATACATTACTTTTTTAATTGGAATAACTTAATTTGGCTGTTTACCATGATCCAGCAATAACGACCTCACTGTCAGGATCATTTGGGCATTTAATTGGTTACATGTTTCATGTAGCCAGTGAGGCAGGAAATAAGAACAAGAGGTAGTTTCCATATATTATTTGACTTTAAATGAAACTTAAAATGAAAAGTAAAGCTTAATTTTATATGTCTAATTGGCTACAACAATAAAGTACATACAAGTGTCCCATAATTTAACATGAGGTGCTCTGTCACCATAAAATATGGAGAAATATATCTCAACTAGCATTAGCCTGCACCCAGTTTTAGGTCAACCAAAGGTTAGGTTGACCTAAAGAGTCATTGGGAACTGCAGTGATTCTGCAGTCTGATTTTCATCCCAAGGAATCCTGCAGGTATTCTTTGGGATGTACCTGTTAATGGCCTAATGGTGTTATGCAACCCCTCTTCCTTTGTTGTGTGGGGAAGTGCTTATCTTTAAGCTGAGGAAGAAGCAGTAAAGAAAACCAATGAAAAGATCTAATTGTATGTTTCACGGTGGTATAATAAAAAATTTTAAAAAGATCTAAATTCCAAGAGCATTTCTTGGAATTTAAGGGTCTTGCAGAGAACGGACCTTGTGCTTCATATTTAACATTATTGAGGGGGTGGTTTAGAGAGTTGGGGAGGGTGATACTGCTCCACAGACAAAACTGTCTTTTCTTTTATCCAGACTAAGACCCAGCAGAAGGGAGTTGACTCCTGAGTCTTCCAAAAGATGGACCTGCCTTCTAGTGAACGACTTTAAATAAAGGTTCTATGTAGTATATGGGTTGCCAAGAGGTAGCAGGTGAAGAACTACTCTCCAGGAAGTACATTTGAACATCTCCACAATAAGGACTAGGATGAGGCCAGGGAGCAACCATGAGAAGAATGAACATTTAAATATCTGATATATCCAGAGGGCCCCAAAGCCAAGAGGCCACCCTCCTTTTCCTCCATAATGTCTCCCTTCTTAGTCCTAACCCAGACATGAAGTAGAAACAGCACAAAATGGGCTGGAGCGATAGTGCAGTGGGTAGGGCATTTGCCTTCAACGTGGCCAACCGGGTTCAATCCCCGGCATCCCATATGGGTCCCCAAGCACTGTCAGGAGTAATTCCTGAGTGAGGAGCCCTGTAACCCCTGAGCATTACCTGATGTGACCCTAAAAGTAAAAAAACTAAATTAATTAAAAAAAAAAAAACAGCACAAACTGATTTGGGAGGTATGAAAAAGGAAAGAGAAGAAACTTCTTTCTCGTTAAGTCTTTAAGTCGGGTGCAAGACCTGCAGTGGAGTAAAAAAGTTTTACATAGAATGAAACAGTAGAGTTTTAATAATAGATGACTTTGGACTTTCATTAGATTTATGAGACTGAAACTACTATCTGCTCTGCTGGGTGTATCTGCGTCTGTGACTCAAGCATTCCTGGGCTTGAAATACTCTCCTCTGAAGGGCAGGTCTCTGAAGGGTGGGTCCTTGTAGGGTGGGTTTCTGACAAGCTGGGCTGGGACTGGCTTAATCTCTTGGGTGGAGATCTTACAAGCTGTGGAGTGCGGATGGTGAAGATCGCTGCCAGCAAGGTGTGGGATTCCTCTCTGGGTTCTTCTGAGGCTTTATCGGGATGGTGGACTGGGGTTAGAGGTTGCTCTCATGGTCCGTGGAATGCAGGGGGTTCAACGGGGAAAGCTACAATAGCAGCCACTCCAAGTTTCATTCGGGGTGGAGAAACATGGGTGAACAGAGTGGGTTTGTCTAGTAGTGGTAGAACAAAGATAATTGCTTTCTGGATGTATCTACTGGATCTATCTTGTTCAATATATTAGGATTTCTGAATGTTATGCAATGCTGAGGCTCTTGAAACGTGATACATGTACTCTCCTGCTTACCACATCCCATGCTAAAGAAACTTAAAGAAGTAATGGATAGTCAGAGAAAACATTTTTTATCCCTATATCTCCCCAGGTTACCCCTTATCGCAGGGACTGCTGGTAAGCAAATATTTAGGACACAAAGGATAATTTGACTTTATTGTCTGAAACAGTTGAAGAGAGCTAAGAACCATTTGTAATTCAGGCCCTCTACCATAAAAATTGCTATATCCCAGAAAAGCCGACAAAGGAGGACTGATCCAATTATCTAGATGTTGACTTTTCATCTGTTCTATATAGACAGTGCCATAGGCCACTGTGTCAAGTCATGATTTGAGAATGTTTTGCTAAAGAGAAAACAACCTATTAGCAAGGTAGAAACAAACGAAGCGGGTCCTATGCAAGCCCAATGCTAGTCATCACTTACTGTGCCCTGAATGTCAGGGATTTCTCTGCAGCATCTTTTCAGGAATGGTGATTCATCAATTTTATCATCTGTTAGTGAACACAGGGCTCTTAATAGATGTTTTGAATCTGCTTCTTTAAATTTCCGTTTTTCTGACCCCTTATCTCATCATCTGTGCGGGACTGATAAAAGGAACGTATTGCTAACCATATATCACCACTGACTGTCTCCTCTCTTGTATAACCTTTACATCAAGGTTTGGAGGCTTTCCCCTTGAATCCCCTCTCCTATTTTCATAGAGCAGTTACTCTGTGCCATTTTTATAAACTGCTCACTTTTTTGTCTTCTTACATGAATATGATATTTGATTTATAGTTCATTTACTTGAATGCCTGGGACAAAGTAGCAATATGGTAAAGAGAAAATAATCATTTGGGGGGAAAATTAAAAATGTGCTCTATTCTGGTTCTTCTGTAAGATATACAAATGACTAGGAAAAATCAAGTCATATTTGAAAAGTGAAGGGACTAGACGAAATGATCTCTAAGCCCAGTAATATATATTTTACAATGTGCTATTAGTGAAATCTGCTTCAAGTGCTTTTATTTGATCTTATTCTTTATGTTACACACACCTATATGTGTGTATATATATGTGTGTGTATGTGTATATATAATGAAATTATATTTCATCTTACTCTGTATGCTATACACCTATGAGTGTATATATCTATATATGATGAATAATTTTAAATATTTAGATTAAATACTCAACACAAAATGAAGTTCACCCTAAAAAGTTAACAAGCAATAAATACTTTTTCCCTAGTCAAACTCAATCATTTTAGTCTAATATTTTCTTCCCATTATTCTTTAACCACCCTTACCTACTCCCATTCTGTTTTCTTTGTAGTCCTTCTAACATACACTCCTCTGGCATTTTACTGCCTAATCTGATTCAGTGACCATCGCCCAAACACTTCTCCTAAACACTGCTTGCAAAAGCAGGACAAAAGAAAAACCAACAAAATTGAAAAACATACAAGATCACTTTAATTGACTGCTATTGCCTCTAGAAACCTTATTTGTCATCCATTTGAGGTACTCCATAATCTGCTTCTACTTCGCTTTTCGGTGAAGTGTTTAATTTGCTCTATGTGAGTTTAAATCTGTCCAGATTCTCATGATAATGTATTTTACTAAATTCTCATGGGCCTATATTCTATCTCCCTACATACATGAAATGGCACAGAGCAGAAACTCTGCTATTTTTCTAAATTCTAAAGTTTCTAGTCAGTGTTTTCTTTCTGTTTTAATGTAATAAGTTCTAGTGTACGAGAGATGATGTTTAAGGTGATTAGTATCTCATACTCTTAATACTTGTTTAAGAACTAACTTCTTTTTTTTAATTAAACATTATACCACCGTGAGATATACAATTACAATGTTGTTCATGTTTGGAGGTTTCAGTCACATAGTGTTCCAGCACCCGCCCTCCACCAGTGTCCATTTCCCACCACCAATGTCCCCAATTCCCTCCCCTTAAGTGGCATAAGGGATGCTGACAAGCCATGCCTCTGCTGGGATGCAAATAGAATCAAAGTTCTTCCACAAGGGGGTAAAAGGCTTTCAGAAACTGTGCTGTGGTACAGACAAAACTGAGTCCTGGTATTTCAAGGCAACAGCATCTAGAGAAGTTGTGTTACTTCCTCTCTTCCCTGTGAGAATAGCACAGAGATCAGTCCAGAGATGAAGATCTATAACCCAGACATTGGCATTAAAAGAGGTAACAGTCAGCTGTAGAGACAGAAGGGAAACTAGAGTTCTCCCTTTGGCTATTTCCTTCACCCCCATTGACCTCCCCACCCCCCACACACACAGTGACTGATTTCAACTTTTGGTCTCCTTGGCATTATTGTCTTCCTCATCATGGCCATAGAAACAAAGGAGAATTTCAACACTAAAGCCACAGTGCCACCTGCAGAAATACAATAGAAGCAAACACAGATGTGCAAATAGAAAAATTTGACAATTGTTGTAAACATAAAATGGAATTTCTCAAAGTGAATGACAGAGAGACGACAAGCGTAAAGCACAGAATGGAGGCAGTGACAAAAATTTGAGGAGAATTAGTAGGACAAAATTTAATGAAGATAGAAAATCTCCACTAAACAGAGAAACATATTCTAGATATTGAAAAAGAGCTATAGAAACACAAGGAGGTCTTTACCAGAAAAATTGAAGATATTAAATTCCAAACAGATGCTAGCTGAGAAGAATACAATAAAATTCCATCTATCAGGAAAGCATAAAAGTGGACTCAATCTGACAGAAGAAAGAATATTAGAAATTGGAGATCAAATCACACAATGACTCAAATGGAAGCCACGAAAGTAATATTTATGAAAAACTGTATTCATCATAGATTTTCTTCAGATTCCATTAGAAGAGCAAAAAGGGTAATAGGAATCCCAGGAGAAGAGAAGTAAGAGAAGGGAGAAGGAGACTAGATCAGATGATGTTGAAATAAGTATTAGCTCAGAAATTCCCAAAAGAGCTGAGGGGAGAACTGGACACCTGATAGAACATCCAACATTCTGAAAACAACCTACACTATGGCAGATCATTGTTAAAGTATACACAGTCAATGACAAAGAGGAAAGTAAGAACAGAAACGTAACTTTCAGTCTTTATCAAGGAGCTCACCATAAACCCTATAAACTGAGAAAGTGAAGAATGACGCATTTGCACAGATTACAAACTTCCAGCTAGGAATATTTATCATGAAGAAATAAAAGTTATATTAAGACTAAAAAAACCTAATAGAGTTCAAATATCAACCTTCTCTATAAGAAAAGCACTAAAAGGGATATACGATAATATGTGGGCAGAAACATAAACAACTATGACAGATATAACAAAATAAGAAATATACAAAACAGTAATAATATAATCTGCATAGTAAAATGATGACAAATCAATACTAGTATTTAAATGGCATTCTTAGATATGGTAAACTGATAAATCTTCACTGTAACTATGAACCAAAATTCTGGAGTAGAAACTTAGAAGAAATGTTGTAACAACTAGGGAAAATAAAACATCAAAATAAAGGAAGAAAAATATAAAACAATTAGTAAATGAAGGATGAAAGTAAACAAGTTATATATAGTAATAATGACCTTTAAAATGGTCTAACTTGGGGCCGGAGTGATGGCACAGCAGGTAGGGCATTTTCCTTGCATGCTGCCAACCCAGGGTTGAACCCCAGCATCCCCTATGGTCCCCGAGCACCGCCAGTAGTAATTCCTGAGTGCAGAGCCAGAAATAACCCCTGAGCATTGCTGGGTATGAACCAAAAAAGTAAAAAAATAAGTCTAAATTTCTGTCACCAAAGGATAAGTAGTTACTAGATGAAGAATATTAGACCCTTGTATACAATGGTTTCACATCCCCAGAAGAATATAAACTCAATGTGAAAGTCTGGAACAAAGTGATCCTAGCCAATAATGTAAAAGAAAGGGTAGAATCTCTATTCCAATATCTAATAAAACATATTTTCAACCAAAAATGCATATTAATAGACAAAACTGATGGATCTATGTGTTGATCAGGGACTCAGATAATAAGGCATAGTGGTCATCTGCATCCAACAACAAATCTAAAAATAATGATGAACAAATTTAAAGAATATGCTGACAGTAACACAATTATTATAATAATTCTCAATGCAGTAATAAACCATCTAAACAAAATATTAACATAAAATAATGGCATTAAATGTAATAATGATCCAGACTTGGTATATATAGAAATTTCTATCCCAAAGAAATAGACATTTTTTCTCAAACACACATATAACATTCTTAGGAATAGGTCATATGTTGGAAGAAGAAAAACTCAACAAATATGTGAAGATTGAAATTATACCAAGCTTGTTTTCTCGGCACAAAGGTGAGACAAAAAAATCAACAACATCAAGAAAACCTTTAAAGAATATAGATGCACAATTTATCACATTGATTTTGATTTTAAATATGCATGCTAAATTTTGATTTTGAATATAGATGCAAAATTCCTCACCTTTGATTTGACAAATCAAATCAAATAAAATATTAAAAGAATCATCCAATCTGTTTTTTTTTCTTTTTAACATTTTATTATACCACCGTGAGATATACAATTACAATGCTGTTCACGCTTGGGGGTTTCGGTCACACAGTGTTCCAGCACCCGCCCTCCAGCAGTGCCCCCAGCCACCACCCATGTCCCCAATTCCCTCCCCCTCCCACATCCTGCCTAAATGGCAGGTTCTTTATCTCCCTCTCCTCTCCCTCTCTCTCTCCTCCTTCTCCCACACATTGTGGGTTGCACTACACACTTAGAAGCCATCATTTGCATTTTTTTGTCTGTCTTTAATGCTCAGTTCTATGTTAGCATCAGAACTTAAGACAGTTATTCACACATGTTCCCTTCTCTATCTAAACTAACCTCTGACTCCCACACACTTGTGGTAATTTCCACTTTGGTAAGATCACCTAGTATATTTATGTCATGCAAATAAATGCAGTCCTTCTATGTCTCTCTCTTTCCTTCTGACTAATTTCACTCAACATGATTCTTTCCATATCCATCCATTTATAGCAAAATTTCATAACTTCATTTTTCTGACAGCTGCATAGTATTCCATTGTGTAGATGTACCACAGTTTCTTTATCCAGTCATCAGTTCTCGGGCATACTGGTTGTTTCCAGGTTCTGGCTATTGTGAATAGTGCTGCTATGAAAATAAAAGTGCGGATTGTGTTTCTGCTGTGTGTTTTTGGCTTTCCAGGGTATATTCCCAAGAGCGGTATGGCTGGGTCAAAGGGGAGCTCAATTTCTAGTCTTTGGAGGAATGACCATATTGTTTTCCAGAAAGGTTGTACAAGTCGACATTCCCACCAACAGTATATGAGAGTCCCCTTTTCCCCACATCCATGCCAGCACTTGTTGCTTTTACCCTTTTGGATATGGGCCATTCTCTGTGGTGTGAGGTGATATCTCATTGTTGTTTTGATTCATCCCGGGAATGCAAGGATGGTTCAACATTCGCAAATCAATCAACATAATACATCACATCAATAAGAGAAAAAATAAAAACCATATGGTCCTATCGATAGATGCAGAAAAAGCATTTGACAAGATCCAGCACCCATTCATGATTAAAACCCTCCAGAAAATGGGAATTGAAGGAAGCTTCCTCAAGATAGTCAAAGCCATCTACCAAAAGCCCACAGTGAGTATCATTCTCAATGGGGAAAAATTGAAAGCCCCCCCCTTAAGATCAGGAACACGACAAGGTTGCCCTCTCTCACCTCTTTTATTCAATATAGTACTGGAGGTACTCGCCATAGCAATCAGAGAAGAAAAGGACATTAAGGGCACCCAGATAGGCAAGGAAGAAATCAAGCTATCATTATTTGCAGATGACATGATATTATACCTAGAGAACCCTAAACTCTCGACCAAAAACTCTTAGAAACAATAGATAGGTATAGTAGAGTGGCAGGGTACAAAATCAATACCCAAAAGTCTGTGGCTTTCCTATACACAAATAACGAAAGAGAAGAAAGGGATATTAAGAAATCGATTCCATTCACAATTGTGCCACAGAAAATCAAATACCTAGGAATCAGCTTAACCAAATGTGTAAAGGACCTATACAAAGAGAACTACAAGACACTGCTTCAAGAAATAAAAGAGGACACGAGGAAATGGAAACACATTCCCTGCTCCTGGATGGGGAGAGTTAACATTGTCAAGATGGTAATACTCCCTAGAGCTTTGTACAGATTCAATGCGGTTCCTATAAGGATTCCCATGACATTCTTTAAAGAAATTGACCAAACACTTCTGAAATTCGTATGGAATAACAAACCCCCACGGATAGCTAAAGCAATCCTTGGGAAGAAGAAGATGGGAGGCATCACCTTTCCCAACCTCAAACTGTACTACAAAGCAGCAGTAATTAAAACAGCGTGGTACTGGAATAAAAACAGACCGGTGGACCTATGGAATAGAGTTGAGTATCCTGACACACACCCTCAAAGACATGATCAGTTAATCTTTGATAAAGGTGCAAAGAGTCCAAACTGGAGTAAGGAAAGCCTCTCCAATCTGGTTTTATCTCAGGGATGCAGGAATGGTTCAACATATGTGGTTTACTGTGCAAATCACAGAACCTAAAAGGGAGAGAGAGGTAAAGAAGGAGAGAGGAGGAGAGGGGGAGAGAGGAGGGAGGGAGAAAGAGAGAGTCTGCCACAGAGGCAGGCTGGGGTTTGGAGGATATGTGGGACGGAAACTAGGGACATGGATGTTTGGAAATGTACACTTATGAAGGGATGGTTTTTGAGCATTTTATGACTGAAACTCAACCATGAACAACTTTGTAACTGTGTCTCTCACATTTATTCAATAAAAAAAACTTAAAAAAGAATTAAAAGGTCACCATTTCAGGGGCAGAGCAATAATACAGGGGATAGGGTGTTTGCTTGCACCTGGGTTTGATCCCAGCATTCCCATATGGTCCCCTGAGCACTACCAGGTATAATTCCAAAGTGCACAGCCAGGAGTGATCCCTGAGCCTCACTAGGTTTTCTCCCATGTCACCATTTCATATGACATGATATACATTAAAAAAAAGAAATTGCCAAAGTCTCCACTAAAACTAGGAACCAGGGGCAGAATCAATGCACATACATTCATCACATTTTTATACACACAAAAAAATGAAGTGTAGGGGAGGAAAATTTAAAAAATACCATTTACATGTTGTAAAATAGGTAAAATAAGTGTAGTAGACTTAACACTGAAATCTAAGACAGAAAAAATGAAAACATCAGCGATACCCTATGTAGTCAGAGTTTGAAAAATAAACATTAAGTTTACCATCATAATCTAAGACCATATACAGCTTAATATATCCTTATAAAAATGACATTTATAAGAAATCAAAAAAAATCTGTAATTTCCAAAGCAACTTTGAGAAAAAAAGAAATAGTCAAAAGAAATAGAGTCATCATGCTCTCTGACAATATTAACTAAAGCATCATGATATGGAATGAAAATCAGGCATAGATCAATGATTAGTGATCCCAGAAATAAATTCACTGAGGCTGCACTATGCAGAAAGAAAAGTCTCTTGAAAAATACTGGGATAATTGAAATTCATATTAAAAAAATAAACAACTAAATCCCTATTAAATACCACTCTACAAAAAGTTAAAATGATGATAAATTTGGTTATCAGACTGAACTCATAAAAACATAAAGGAAAGCAGGTGACTTAATACAGGACTTCACATGACAAGTTTTATATCAAGGGAAATAAACTAATTTTAATGCATCAAATTAGATGCTTTTAAATATTAGGAAAAATCTACCACTTAAAGTAAAAAGTAACCTCACAATTGAGAGAAGATAGTTGCACATCAGAACCCAAAATATTCTGAATTTAAAAAGAGCAAGCAAACCAGTTTAAAAAGTGGGAAAAAATAACTGAATAGACTTCTCCAAAGATGACCTATAAATGGCCCACAGGTGCATGAAAAGTGCTAATCATATATCATTAGAAAAATTCAAATCAAAACCACATATCATTTCACAATGAGATATGTCCTATGCAAAAAGTTTGGAAGCAAGAAGTTTTGGTAAGGCTGTGGAAAATTAACTCTTAATATTAATTATAAATCATTGAAAATTGATATTAATAAAACAATCCAATCAGACTAACCAGTTGTGCTAAAATTATCGCTGCCAGCTCAAAATGTAGCTTAAGACATAGTAAATTCCTCATTAGTATATTACATTTCATCTGGTCTTCACACTACAAAACTAACAGGAGAGCAGAAACAACATTGTTTAGAACTTAAATGATGAGAAGTGGATCTAACTGTATAGTAATTTAATCCAGACTTCAGAAGGCATATGGAGAAAATATAGGATATGGGAGAACATTCTGTCTTAAAGCTGCACATTGTTGGCCTATGAATGGAATCCAACACAAGACATGTTTTGTTTAACCCGCCTAATATTTAAAAAATTTAGTTGAATGCCAGCACTTCAAAATATGAAAGTTCAGTCATAAGTTATATATTTTTGCCTTTTATTGAAGGCATAGAAAATCTAGCAATACCGGGCTACATTGACAAATCACTCCAATCAACTTGGGTTGAGCAATCACAGATGCTGTAGATGTTGTATGTTGCCAGTTGGATAGATTTAAAGTTGGTTTGTGCTTCTGTCTTATACGTTTAAGCCTTTTTTGTTAATTCAGTCGCAAATATTTAAAAGATCCATATGAAACTTGTGGAAAGGTATTTTCCTTTAAAAAATTACTTTTATTAAAACACTGTGATTTATAAAGTCGTTTATAATACAGTTGTTTCAGGCGCTTAGTGTTCCAATACTACCATTGTCACCTTCCTTTTTTTTTTTTTTTGCTCTTTGGGTCACACCCGGCGATGCTCAGGGGCTACTCCTGGCTCTGCACTCAGGAATTACTCCTGGCAGTGCTTGGGGGACTATATGGGATGCCGGGGATCAAACCCGGGTCAGCTGCATGCAAGGCAAGCGCCCTACCTGCTGGACTATCGCTCTGGCCCCTGTCATCTTCCTTCTATCATTGTTTCCATCCCAATTCCAGCTTGACCTCTCATATTTTAGATTCCAGAGTTAAAAACATATTTTTTGTAATTGAGAATAGGCATTTTATTGTATTGTGTGAAATAGTTTTAATTTCCTTATTTACATAGGTTACAATCATATAGCAATCTCAATTTGGCTTCTACTGATTTATTTTCTGATCATTCTATTTACCAATTTGTTGGCACAAGCAATAAAAACTTTTAGGCCTTTGGGATTTCTGGTACCTGAAAAGCTAGTCTAAAGGATCTTGAACCTTTTAAAACCAGTGTTTCCTAAGCCCGGATGCATATTAAAATCACTGGGAGGAGTTTCACACACTATAAATGTCTGAGCCTCACCTTGTCAAGTGTGGATATAGCAGGGACTATGGTCAGGTGAGGTATTACTTTGTCCAAAGGCAAAAGAACCTGAGAACTGGTCTATAGAACTCAGTTGGTGGATGGAAGAGGGTAGAGTGGCAAGTAGGGACTGAGGTCATGTTGCAGGAAGGAACTGAATACTGGTAGAAGGTGTGGTGTTGGAATGTTGTACCAATAAAACTCTACCAGTAACAGATTTGTAAATCATAGCGCTTAAATCCTCCCTAGGAGATGCTATGCATAGTGCAGATTGAGAACAGCAGAACTTTTATTTATTTATTTATTTATTTATTTTTTTTTTGGGGCGGGTTTCACACCCAGCATTGCTCAGGGGTTTCTCCTGGCTCTGCACTCAGGAATTACTCCTGGCGGTGCTCAAGGGACCATATGGGATGCGGGATAGAACCCGGGCTGGCATGGGCTGGCTGTGTGCAAGACAAACGCCCTACCCACTGGACTATCGCTCTGGCCTCAAAAGTCTGTTTTTTTTTTCTTTTGGGTTACACCCAGCAATGCTCAGGAGTTACTCCCAACTCTGCACTCAGGAGTTACTCCTGGCGATGAGAACAGCAGAACTTTAAACCCCCCCCAAAACAAGCTTTTCTAATCAGAAGTTAGGTATCTGACAACTACCTATTGGTATCATGGCAAAATGTGTTGTAAGGTTGTCACATTTCTATTATTTCTCCATTCTTTTCATGGTTGTTCATATTCCTAAACACGTGTGTATAATTTGGGAGGGATGTGAAAGTTTAGTACATTAAAGAGATTCATTATAATGCCACCAAAAGTAGCATTTGTACACATTCCCTTGAAACTACCATCTTTTTGGCTGAACTAAAGTTTTTGTTTATTTGAATAAATCTGGAGGGTGCTAGAGAGATAGCCCAGGGAATAAATTAATTGCCTTGTACATGGCTAACTATGATTTGGTTGCTAGCACCTTAAACTGTTCTTAGGAGTAAGCCCAGAGTTTAACTGGATGGGGTCCACCAGCCCCTGACCAATAAAGATCAATTGAAGAGGTGCAGAGTGGAATGGTGAAGGGTAACATGTACCATAGCAAGGAAGGAAAACATTACATAATGTGAGAGGAATAAACCAGAGAGGTGATTATTATATAAAGAACTAGAAGCAGACGTTGAAAGAAGCAGAAAATATTAATTTGATATTCTTTAACAAATATTTATTGTTTTCATTCTATTTTTTTAAGCTGATGACATTACCATAGAAAAACAAAGTGACCTAATGAGGTTATATTTAATCAAGAAAAATCTGGTATGATTTTTTCTAAAAAGCAAGTACAGTTATGAGATAATGGCAGAATGAAAAGAGGATCAGGCATTCATAATGTAAAAGGGATAAAGAAAAGACAGTATTTTAAGATTGAAAGTACATTTCCATGGATGAGAAACCTATCATTTATTTACAGATTGCTTATTGTGTGTCTACTGCACTGCATGTTTTGTAAGGATCTGAGGAAAAGTGGTCAGCAATGCATTTTCCTAGCCTGAAGATTTTAATTCTATTGTGAGACACATAGATAATCTATGAGTTATTGTACTGAGTGTGTGGTGATATGACAAAGGTCATATTCAATGCTTACTTTCTCAGGCACCATGATAACCATTTTTTGAGCGCCACAAACCTTATAAAATAACTGTATTTTGTATCTGATAATACTTGAAAATATTGAGTAATTTAATAACCTGGTCTAGGATATAGCTAGGAAGTAGTAGTGGATTCTCAAAGCAAAGTCTGTTGCTGACGTGTACACTCACAATGGGTGGATGACTGAAGAGTGAGTACATGGGAGAAAAACAGGTTTGGAGGTTGAATGTTTCTTTACTTTCACCAGGATATGTTTTGCTAGGAAATTTGCCTGAGGGCAAGTGTTATTAAATTAATTTAAAATGAGCTTTTTGATACGGTAGTTTCTGAGTCTTGATCTGGGTAGAATTCAACTTCCCTCATACTCTGTCAGAATGAAGAAATGTAATTCCATTTTACTGGCTCACCAGGGTCTCAGAGAGCATGATAAAATGACAAATACATTCTGTTTCTAAAACAGTTTTGCTAGTCCCTTAGGTTAATGTCAACCTGATTTCACTGTGAATTTTATTGACAATGTTTAGCGCAAAATACAATAATGAAAGGTGACTGTCAAATAAAAGGTTAGTTTGGGGGTCAATTCTGCTTCCATATGGGAGGATTAGCTAGAGATAAACTTCTTTCTGCAATCGATGGGTTCAGGCTGACTGACAGTCAATGAAAATGAAACCATGAGGAAAGCATATCGCTGTTCCATGAACTGAAGATAAATCTAGGACTCCAATAATGCACTTCAAACTAATTTCTGTTTTGTATTTAGATGTTTCACACATTTAATCAGAAAGCATATGTGTTGAATACTTACACTGATTGTGTAAAAAATGTAAATGTTGAATGTTCAAATGAACTCTGAACAAATGCACACTACTAATTGAAATAGATTCAGCGAAAAAGCCAACTAAATGGTTCTCAGAATGCAACCATGTATGTAAATTCATTTCTAAGAGAATGTTATAGGATTTTGAGGAATGATTTAATCTTTAATGCAATAACCTGATAATACTTAAGAGCAACATGTTTTTTGCCAGTCAGAAAAATACTATGAAAAATTTAATTTCTTCTGTGAGAAGAGATGAAAAATTACCA
>JAJIBD010006065.1:0-24246 GCA_021461705.1 Cryptotis parvus
GGGTTCATCAATAAATGCTGGATTTAGAGGTGACTACAAGAGTATACCACCCGCACTGCAGAGCCTGGCAAGCCCTCCCATGTCGTATTTGATGTGATGAATACCAGTAACAATTATAGACCTCATTCCCATGACCTAATGGAATGATCTGAGGCTCATTATGTTCCTGGAGCAAGCAG
This sequence comes from Cryptotis parvus, assembly GCA_021461705.1. Taxonomy (NCBI): domain Eukaryota; kingdom Metazoa; phylum Chordata; class Mammalia; order Eulipotyphla; family Soricidae; genus Cryptotis; species Cryptotis parvus. The sequence continues at coordinate 180 of JAJIBD010006065.1, forward strand.
ATGCCCTTGGGCTCTACTAGCATGAGACAGGACAGATGGAGATGATACTGGTGCCCACTTGAGCAAATCAATGATGAATGGGAGGACAGTGATACAGTGACATCTAATTCTCTAAAACCAATGGCATGCCAAGTGAGAACTGACAGTAAGATAGATTAGATGAGTAGAAAATAAATATTTGTAATTGGTAAGTAGCTTTTAATTGGGTGACCATTTTGTTTTTCCCTCTTTTTTCTTTTTAAATGGACTTCTTTGCTTCCAATTTTGATTAGTATAAAAATTTAGAATACAGACATATTTTTCTATGTCTAAAGTCAATCCTAATCTGCCTAAATTTGCCATTATCTTGTGTTGTTCAGTAAGACTATGACAATCAAGAAAAAGCCCTAGAATTACACTCTGACATACTGAGTCTGAGAACTGCTAGTCTCAGTTAAAGAAGAAAATAATAATGAGGTCTAACAATGTGATCTGGTCAAAGTGACACAGATGGTTAATAGGAATAAAACTGTGAACTCCAGGCTTCCTGCCCAGAGTCCTCAGAAAAGGACTGGATAAAGGATGAATTAAACAATTTCTGCTAGTTAATAATAAACAAGAAAATCATCTGGATAAAGGATGCATCTGGATAAAGGATGAATTAAACAATTTCTGCTAGTTAATAATAAACAAGAAAATCATTTTTAAGGGAACTTAATTGTTTCATTTGCTTGAAATGAAAATAAATGGTTCCCTTGTAAAAATATTTAATGCGAAACTTTTTGTTCTTTGTAGAAGCCATCAAAAGAACCAATCTTTTGTTGGAATTTCCATGTGTTCACAAATAATTTCACGCTGAATAATCCCATCATTGAACAAACATCGAGGAGGCTGCTTAACTGACTGGAGTGATGGAAATGGAACAATTAAAGGCTTGTGAGAATTTCTTTATCATAATAATTCTGTGAGCATTGCCCTAAGTCATGTATTTTGTTGGAAAGGAAGACAGAGAGATGGGAGTCCCTGAGATTGGATTACAAACTCTGACTAATGAAATAATTTTTATGTTCCTTTCATTGTTAGGATTGTGGTTCACTGAGTATAGTTTGGGAATTCCCACGGGTCCCTGTTACCATTTCAAAGATCCCATGGTCTAGCTATTTTATAATGCGAGATGTTATTTGTCATCTTCCTCCCCCATCCTCCCATGAACATGCAGAGGCACTTTCCAAAAGCAAAATCACGCTTGTGATCATGATTGCTGAAATTGACATGGGTATACAAATATAGCTGTCTCCCTTTTAGCATAGGAAGGCGATTTATTCTTAAAGTAGACTAAAATATACTCATTATTGTCAAATTAATCTATGAAAAAGTTTAAAGTTTAAATGTCTTAGTAATTTTAATTTCATGTACTACAAATGTCAAGAATTGTAACACACAGAAACAACAGCTTTTCAAGGTTCTCAATAACTTGTAAAGGTAAAAAATAGTGCTAAGATAGTGGAGAGTCCTAAATGTATGTATTGTAATCGACAGTGTGTAAAAGAAGGAAGAGAGAAAGAGAGAGCGAGAGAGAGATAGAGAAAGAAAAAAAGAGAGAGGGAAAAGAGATAAAGAACGGGCCATAGAGGCAGGCTAGGGAGGGGGGGAGAAAATCGGGGACATTGGTCGTGGGTACCCACAAGGTCCCTCTTATTTATTTTCTGCACCAGGGTAATTCTGAGTATCTTGTTCTCTGTATACTGAAAGGGTCACACTTGCCTGCTTGAGGGCAAACTAGTATAATCCTTCCTATAATCTTAAATGATAGTATTCTCAATGTAGCCAGGGTGTCAGTCTCCTGGTAAATTCTAATTGTACCATGCTGGTGCAGTGGGTATAAAGAGGAGCTGTTCCCAATCGAGAAAACATAGAAGTCTTAGTAGATGTATAATAAGTCATAAGTTATTCAGAGTCAAGGTAACTTCTGTAACTGCCACACCCTCTATCAGTGTTTACATAGAAGAGCGATCTCATTAGAATGAACCTTGGCTTAAGAATATGTAAATAGATTAAGCTGTGAGCAAAGCTCCCAAGCTAGCTAAGTCTTTCATCCAATAACTGTGCATACCATTATAAATCTGTTCAACAGGTGGAATTCACCACTTTGATACATTTACCTTCCCATATACCTGGCCCATGGGTTGGCAAAAGGTAGATATAAGGATATGAGAAGGAAGGTCTGATGGATACTCCCTGTTAACAGATACATGGGGTCTTCTGGCAGACTGTCTCCCCAATAGAGTTAGTATGTAGAATTCCCTAGTGAGACTGTTAATCAAGCTGCAGTTACACATACAAGGCCATTTTTCTCCACATTTCCATGTTGGCTATAAGTAGCCCAAGATGGAGTGTAATGGACTGTTGCAGGACACCTAAGAGCCTCTGCATCTGCATCTGCCCTGGATTGCCTCCTGCAGGTCACTTCATAGATAGGGGAGTAGTTTAAATGTGGCAGTTTATCTGACCATGTATTCTGTACTGGCTGGTATAAATATTCTCTCATGCTACCACAATCATCATGGGACTAGCTAGATTTATCAGCATATTTGCCTGACCACGTTGGATCTCTAAGTAATTAGACCAGAGAGAAAATGCTGTTTGCCAACTAGCAAGAAAGCATGGCTCCCTGATAACTCATAGGCAACTAAAATACAAAACTACAGTGAAGTAAAGACGAGACTCTTGTGAAGACTTGGAGAAATATTTAACTGGCATTAGTATTAGTATATGGAAATGTTACTGGCGCCCGCTCGAGCAAATCGATGAATAACGGGATTCAAGTGATCAAGTATAGTCTTTGGTACAGAGGCATGCCATCTCAAAAACCCCCTTCTCTACCCCTATAAAGGCATTTTCAGGCAGATCTTTGCTCGAAAATTAGCATCTAAAAAGGGCCTAGGTGAGGTGCTGGGAGAAATTACCTGAGGGCATTTGACCCTGCTGGCTTCCCATAAAAGTGGGAGGTCTGAGTTGCAGGGGGATAAAACTAGTCTGCTTCCTCACTTGCTCTATCTTTTTTGGGCTCTCTTTTGGGGCTTGCACTCTTCTTGGAAGTCTTGTCTTTGTCTCCTCTTTACAGGGCCTTAACACGTGGTGGCTGCCATCTTGGCCTACACTTGGCTGGGGTTCTAGCCGGTAATCCTAAAAACAGAGTTTTTCCTCTTGTTGATTTGTATGCCTGAACCTGTGATAAGAAAAAAAAATTAAATTTTATTTAATTTTTTAAATTTTTTATTTTTACAATTACAAAGATATACAATTATAAAGTTCATATTTGGGTTTTGGTCATACAGTGTTCCAGCACCCATCCCGCCACCAGTGCCCATCTCCCACCACCAACGTCCCCGGTTCCCTCCCCCTCCCCCAGCCCTGCTCCATGGCAGGTTCTTTATTTCTTTCCGTTTCTCTCTCTTTCTCTTTTCCTTCCCCTCTCAGACTATGGATTACAGAACATACATTAAAGGGTTGTCATGTGTATCTTTTTGCCTCTATTTAATGCTCAGTTCTAGGTTGGCATTAGTACCCTCGACAATTGTTAGCACACTGTTCCATTTTCTGTCTTACCTAGCCTCCTGACTCCCACACGTTTGTGATAATTTCCACCTTTGACAAGACCTCCTGATATATATTTCACTTGACCTTGGATATTGGTATCTTAATATGTACATATGTATATTTATGTGATGCAGATAAATGCAGTCATTCTGTGTCTGTCGGGCGCTCCGCGGGGTCCCCGACAGTGCCAGGAAGCGGAGTTCCCTTCTACCTCCGAGCCGGCGAGGAATGGATGAACACTCAGGAATCCGATGCGGTTTTTAAAAGGCTTTACTTATCACAGGTTCAGGCATACAAATTAGCAAAAAGGAAAAACCCGATGCTTAGGATTCCAGGCTAGAACCCCAGCCACGTGTAGGCCAAGATGGCGACCACCACATGTAAAACTTCCAAGGGGAATAAATGCTCACAAGGCGAGATCCCACCGGAAGAAGACCGGGAGAGCGGGAACCGGCTAGTTTATACCCCCCCCCACCCCCCGCAACTCAGACCTTCCTTCCCATTGTTATGGAAAGCAGGGAGGGTCCAATGCCCTCAGGTAATCCATCCCTGCATCTCACCTAGGGCCTTTACTGTGCTAATGTTTTGAGCCGGGAATGCCTTTTGAAATGTAGAGAAGGGGGTTTCTGAGATGGCATGTCACTGTACCAAAGATCAACACCAATGCCAGTTAAATATTTCTCCAAGCCTTCACAAGTCTCCTCTACTTCATTGTAGTTTTATATTTTATCAGGGAGCCATGCTTGTTTGTTTGGAAGCAAACAGCATTTCTCTCTGGTCTAATTACTTACGTGTCCTACGTGGCCAGGCTAATATGCTGGTAAGATCTAGCTAGTCCCACGATGATTGTGATAGCATGGGAGAATATTTATACCAGCTAGTACAGCATACATGGTCGGATAAACTGCCACATTTAGACTACCCCCTTATCTACGGAGTGATTTGCGGGAGGCAATCCAGAGCAGATGCAGCGGCCCTTAGGTGTCCTGCAACATGTGTCTGTCTCTCTCCTTCTGGCTAATTTCGCTCGACATAATCTTCTCCATGTCCATCCATTTATAGGCAAATTTTATAACTTCATTTTTCCTAATAGCTGCATAGTATTCCATTGTGTAGATGTACCAAAGCTTCTTTATCCAGTCATCAATTTTCGGGCACTCTTGTTGCTTCCAGATTCTGGCTATTGTGAATAATGCTGCTATGAACATAAAAGTAGGGATGGTGTTTCCGCTGCGTATTTTTGGTTTCCCAGAGTAGATTCCCAGGAGTGGTATGGCTGGATCAAATGGGAGTTCAATTTCTAGTCTTTGGAGGAATGTCCATATTGTTTTCCAGAAAGGCTGTACCAGCATTTTAAAACCTTGCTGGATTCCTGAGTTTTCATCCATTCCCCCCGGCTTCAGAGGTAGAAGGAAACTTGCTTTCTGGTACTGTCATGGGGCAGAGCTGCTACTGACTCTCACTGTACCCAGCCGCTCATGAGGTGCCTGGGAGGGATGGCAGGTTCTAACCCTGGCCCACCACCGCAGCAGAGACTCACAACAACCCAGACGACCCCCCCACTCCATGAGGACCTCCATTTTCCATATCCGGACTTCCTCCTCCCTCAGAACTCCACCCAGCAGACCAGTGTATCACAGCCTGGCTCGCGTGGCTGCTTGCTGCCATGCGGTTCATCAGTAAATGCTGGATTTTGAGATGACTACAAGAGTATGCTACCCTCACGGCAGAGCCTGGCAAGCTACCCATGTTGTATTTGATATGCCAGATACCAGTAACAATTATAGACCTCATTCCCATGACCTGATGGAATGGTTTGAGGCTCTTTATGTTCCTGGAGCAAGCAGGTTCCCTTGGGCTCTACTTGCATGAGACAGGTCATATGGAGGTCTTACTGGTGCCCGCTCGAGCAAATCGAAGATGAACGGGAAGACAGTGACAGTGACAGTGATTGGTCGTGGGAAATGGGCACTGGTGGAGGGAATGGGGGGCTGGAACACTGTAAGACCAAAACCCAAATATTAACTTCTTTGTAATTGTGTACCTCACGGTGGTATAACAAAATATATATCACTTGTATCACTTGTCTTCCCATTGTTCATTGATTTTCAAGCAGGCACCAGTAACATCTCCATACGCTCTGTCATATTATCGTAGCCCAAGGGCAACTGCTCACTCCAGGAACATGAAGAACCTCAAACCACTCCTTCAGTCATGGGAATAAGGTCTATAATTGTTACTGGTTCTTGGCATATCAAATACTACACTGGTAGCTTGCTAGGCTCTACCGTGCAGGTGGGATACTTGTAGTAGCCTCTCATCTCGTGCATGTATTATTGATGAACCTGGGATGAGATGGGGGAAAGATCAGCATTTCTGCTGAGTAGACCTCTAACAAGCTGTGGAGTCCATATGTTGAAAATGGCAGCCCAAATGGTATGGGGGGTTCCTCTGGCTTCTTGCGTGGCTCCGCTGGGATAGCAGGCCAGGGTTAGAAATTGCCTTCCCTCCTGGGCACCTCATGATCAGCTGGGTGCAGGGAGAGGCAGTAGCAGCTCTACCCCATGTCTCTGAGTCTCTGGATCAGGCATACCTGGGCTTGAAATAGATGGCTGTAGGGTGGGACTCTGATGAGCAGGGCTGTGATCTGTTCTTCTGCTGGGTGAAACTCTGACGAGCAGTGGAGTCTGGATGTTGAAAATGGTGGCCCTATGGTGTGGGAGTTCCTTTGGCTTATTGCAAGGCTCTGCTGGGATGGTGGGCCAGGGCTAGAACTTGCCTTCATTCCTGGGCACCTCATGATCAGCTGGGTGCAGGGATAGCCGGTAGCAGCTCTACCCCATGACTCTGAGTAAGAGTGCAACCAGCACTGGGGACATTGCCAGGTGGAGAGTTTTTTTTTAATTTAATTTTTTTTATTTATTTTTTAATAAATTTTTATTATACCACTGTGAGATATACAATTACAAAGATGCTCATAATTGGATTTCAGTCATACAGTGTTCCAGCACCCATCTCTCCACCACTGCCCCATTCACACCACCAATGTCCCCACATTCCTTCCCACCTCTCCAAGCCTGCCTCGATAGCAGGCACTTTTCCTTTCCTCTCTCTCTCTCTCTCTCTCTCTCTCTCTTGTCTCTCTCTCTCTCTCTTTCTCCCTTCCTCCCACTCTCGGGAAGGCAGGTCGGAAGTTTTACTGGGGCGGTACACCTGCCAAATGGTAACACAGGTGTCCTAAGGTGAGCTCAGGGAGGACAGAAACCTCTCGTGGAGCAGAAGGGTAAATGCTCGCTTGATCTTGATTTTCAGTATGAATACAGACCATGAAAGCAGGGCCTTACGATCCTTCTGAGCTTTGGGGGTTTTAAGCAAGAGGTGTCAGAAAAGTTACCTCAGGGATAACTGGCTTGTGGCAGCCAAGCGTTCATAGCGATGTCGCTTTTTGATCCTTCAATGTCAGCTCTTCCTGTCATTGTGAAGCAGAATTCACCAAGAGTTGGATTGTTCACCCACTAATAGGGAATGTGAGCTGGGTTTATACTGTCATGAGGCAGGTTAGTTTTACCTACTGATGATGTGTTGTTGCCATGGTAATCCTGCTCAGTAGGAGAGGAACCGCAGATTCAGATATTTGGTGTATGTCATTGGCTGAGGAGCCAATGGGGGCGAAGCTACCATCTGTGGGATTATGACTGAATGCCTCTAAGTCAGAATCCCACCCAGGAGGAATGATAGGGGCATCTGGTGAGCTCTTGCTGGCCCTTGAATATCCAGGGAAGACGATGTAAATCTCATGCTGGGCCAGACCCATATCCGCAGCAGGTCTCCAAGATGAACAGCCTCTGGCATGTTGGAACAAAATATATATACATATATATGTATATATACATGCATATATATGTATATATATATACACATCACTGTGTCACTGTCTTCCCGTTCATCATCAATTTGCTCGAGCGGGCACCAGTAACATCTCCATATGTCCTGTCTCATGCTAGTAGAGCCCAAGGGCATCTGCTTGCTTCAGGAACATAAAGAACCTCAAACCATTACACCAGGTCATGGGAATGAGGTCTATAATTGTTACTTGTATTTGGCATATCAAATACGACACGGGTAGCTTGCCAGGCTCTGCCATGTGATATATATTTATGTATATATACATATATATATATATATATACATTATATATACATATATATGTGTGTGTATGTGTGTGTATTATGTATATGTGTGTGTATCACTTGATCACTTGACATCCCGTTATTCATCGATTTGCTCGAGAAGGCACCAGTAATATTTCTATTTGACCCTATCACTTGCCAGAATAGCCCAATGGCATCTGGTTGCTTCAGGAATACAAAGAGCCTCAAACCGTTCATTCAGGGTCATGCCGAAGAAGTCTGACCATCTTGTAGTGGAGAGTTGAAAATTGTTATGTTAGTAGCACAATGTTGATTTTGTGTCCCTGACTGAGATGACCTCATGAGTTCATACATGATAAGAATATGACTGAAGATAACTGAAGATAACTGATATGACTGAAGGCAGGAAAGAGGCCTTCTAGGAGGTACATGGGGCTTCCTCCCCATACATTGAAAAAGTGTTTCACTTGAAGATGCAAGAGAGCATTTCTTCATTCAAGACTTTAGCCCCACCTCTATGTGTTGAAGACTTCTATGTCTTAGTCTTCAATACCTCCCTTTTATGGTTATTCTGCTCATCAACATCCAAGCCTCATTCGCTAGAATAGATTATTTCCACTAATGAAGAAAACAAAACAGCACAACTCTTCTATCCCAGTCCTCTTCAAGCTTTTGACCTATGTTTTTGCTCTCCTTTATCCAAATTTTTAAATCACTCTGAACTCTGTCTTGGTTTATTTTCTCTTACTCTTTCCTTCACACATTCCATTCTGCATTTTTTCTAGTTTTGAAATTATTTTTATTCTATTCCCTTGACCAAATATTATTTTTTATTCTATTTCCCTGATCAAATATTTTCCATTCCTTTTTTTTAATTTTTTAATTTTTTTTAAATTTTTTATTTTTACAATTAAAAAGATATACAATTAAAAAGTTCATATTTGGGTTTTGGTCATACAGTGTTCCAGCACCCATCCCACCACCGGTGCCCATCTCCCACCACCAACGCCCCCGGTTCCCTCCCCCTCCCCAGCCCAGCTCCATGGCAGGTTCTTTATTTCTTTCCGTTTCTCTCTCTTTCTCTTTTCCTTCCCCTCCAGACTATGGATTACAGAACATACATTAAAGGGTTGTCATGTGTATCTTTTTGCCTCTATTTAATGCTCAGTTCTAGGTTGGCATTAGTACCCTCGACAATTGTTAGCACACTGTTCCATTTTCTGTCTTACCTAACCTCTGACTCCCACACGTTTGTGATAATTTCCACCTTTGACAAGACCTCCTGATATATATTTCACTTGACCTTGGATATTGGTATCTTAATATGTACATATATATTTATGTTATGCAGATAAATGCAGTCATTCTGTGTCTGTCTCTCTCCTTCTGGCTAATTTCGCTCAACATAATCTTCTCCATGTCCATCCATTTATAGGCAAATTTTATAACTTCATTTTTCCTAATAGCTGCATAGTATTCCATTGTGTAGATGTACCCAAAGCTTCTTTATCCAGTCATTGATTTTCGGGCACTCTTGTTGCTTCCAGATTCTGGCTATTGTGAATAATGCTGCTATGAACATAAAAGTAGGGATGGTGTCTCCGCTGCGTATTTTTGGTTTCCCAGAGTAGATTCCCAGGAGTGGTATGGCTGGATCAAATGGGAGTTCAATTTCTAGTCTTTGGAGGAATGTCCATATTGTTTTCCAGAAAGGCTGTACCAGTCGGCATTCCCACCAACAATGGATGAGTGTCCCCTTTTCCCCACATCCACGCCAGCACTTGTTGTTCTTGCTCTTTTGACTATGTGCCAATCTCTGTGGTGTAAAGTGGTATCTCATTGTTGTTTTGATTTGCATCTCTCTGATGATTAGTGATGGTGAGCATTTTTTCATATGTTTTTTGGCCATTCGAATTTCTTCCTTGCTGAAGTTTCTGTTCATTTCTTCTCCCCATTTTTTGATGGGGTTGTTTGTTTTCTTCTTGTAAAGTTTTACCAGTGCCTGATATATCCTGGATATTAACCCCTTATCAGATGGGTATTGGGTGAATATTCTTTCCCAGTCTGTGGACTGCTTTTGTATCTTAGTCACTGTTTCTTTTGAGGTGCAGAAGCTTTTTAGTCTTAGGTAGTCCCATATGTTTATCTTTTCTTCTAGTTGCTTTGTTAGTGATGTTTCACCTTTGAAGATGCCTTTAGCTTCAATGTCGTGGAGGGTTTTTCCTATATTTTCTTCAATGTACTTTATGGATTCAAGTCTGATATTGAGATCTCTAATCCATTTTGATCTGATTTTTGTGCATGGTGTTAGACACAGGTCCAAATTCATTTTTTCACATGTCGCTGCCCAGTTTTCCCAACACCACTTGTTGAAGAGGCTTTCCCTTACTCCATTTTGGACTCGTTGCACCTTTATCAAAGATTAAATGATCATATGTTTGAGGTTGGGTGTCAGGATACTCAATTCTATTCCATAGGTCCACAGGTCTGTTTTTATTCCAATACCATGCTGTTTTAATTACTACTGCCTTGTAGTACAGTTTGAAGTTGGGAAAGGTGATGCCTCCCATCTTCTTTTTCCCGAGGATTGCTTTAGCTATCCTTGGGGGTTTATTGTTCCATACATCCATTCCTTTTTAATGTTATTATATCACAGTGAGATAGACAATTACAAAGCTATTCATAATTGTGTTTCCATCATACAGTGTGCTTTTTGATGTCCGGTGTTTTAATTACTGCTGCTTTGTAGTACAGTTTGAAGTTGGGAAAGGTGATGCCTCCCATCTTCTTCTTCCCAAGGATTGCTTTAGCTGTCCGTGGGGGTTTATTATTCCATACGAATTTCAGGAGTGTTTGGTCATTTTCTTTAAAGAATGTCATGGGTATCCTTATAGGGACCGCATTGAATCTGTACAAAGCTCTAGGAAGTATTACCATCTTGACAATGTTAATTCTCCCTATCCATGAGCAGGGAATGTGCTTCCATTTTCTCGTGTCCTCTTTTATTTCTTGAAGCAGTGCCTTGTAGTTCTCTTTCTATAGGTCCTTTACACACTTGGTTAAGCTGATTCCTAGGTATTTAATTTTCTGTGGCACAATTGTGAATGGAATTGTTTCCTTAATATCTCTTTCTTCTCTTTTCGTTATTTGTATACAGGAAAGCCACCGACTTTTGGGTGTTGATTTTGTACCCTGCCACTCTACTATAAATATCTATTGTTTCTAGGAGTTTTTTGGCCAGAGTTTAGGGTTCTCTAGGTATAATATCATGTCATCTGCAAATAATGATAGCTTAACTTCTTCCTTGCCTGTCTGGATGCCCTTAATGTCCTTTTCTTCTCTGATTGCTATGGCAAGTAACACCATACACAAAAATCAGATCAAGATGGGTTAAAGATTTCAATATCAGACCTGAGTCTATAAAGTATGTTGAAGAAAATATAGGAAAAACCCCCTCCACGACCTTGAAGCTAAAGGCATCTTCAAAGGTGAAATGCCACTAACGAAGAAACTAGAAGCAAAGAAAAACATAAGGGACTACATGAAACTAAAATGCTTCTGCACCTTAAAAGAAACAATGACCAAGATACAAAGACAGTCCACAGAATGTGAAAAAATATTCTCCCCAATACACATCTGATAAGGGGTTAATATCCAGGATATATCAGGCAGTGTTAGAACTTTACAAAGAAGAAACAGCCAACCTCATTAAAAAATGGGGAGAAGAAATGAACAGAAACTTTGACAAGGAAGAAACTCAAATGGCCAAAGGACAAATGAAAATAATGCTCATCATCACTAGTCATCAGAGAGATGCAAATCAAAACAACAATGAGATATCATCTTACACCACAGAGACTGGCGCATATCCAATAGAGCAAGAACTACAAGTGTTGGTGTGGATGTGGGGAAAGGTGACTCTCATCCATTGTTGGTGGGAATGTCAACCGGTACAGCCTTTTTTGGAAAACAATATGGACATTCCTCCAAAGACTAGAATTTGAGCTCTCATTTGACCCAGCCATACCACTCCTGGGAATACAATCTGGGAAGCCAAAAACACACAGTGGAAACATCATCTGCACTTTTATGTACATAGCAACACTATTCACAATAGCCATAATCTGGAAACAACCATTGTGCCCGAGAACTTATGACTGCATAAAAAATTGTGGTACATCTACATAATGGAATACTATGCAGCCATTAGGAAAAATGAAGTTATGAAATTTGCCTATGAATGGATGGACATGGAGAGGATCAAGTTGAGTGAAATTAGCCAGAAAGAAAAAAGACAGATATAGAATGACTGCATTTATTTGCATCAAACACACACACACACACACACACACACACACACATATATATACATACATATATACATATTATGATACAATATCCAAGGTCAGGCAAAACATGGATCAGGAGGTCTTGTCAAAGGTGGAAATTACCACAAACGTATGGGAGTCAGAGGTTAGGTAAGACATAGATGGGAACAGTGTGCTAATAATTGTCAAAAAGTGCTAATACCAGCCTAGAACTGAGCATTAAATACAGGCAAAAAGATACACATGATAACCTCTAAGTGTATGTATTACAATCCACAATATATAAGAGAAGGAAGAGAGAAAGAGAACGAGAAAGGGAGAAAAAGATAAATAAACTGCCATAGAGGCAGGCTAGGGGACGGGGGATAGAATTGGGGACATTGGTGGTGGGAAATGGGCACTGGTGGAGGGATGGGTGCTGGAACACTGTATAACCCCAACCCAAACATGAAATCTTGTAATTGTATATATCACGGTAGTATAATAAAATATTTTTCAAAAAAAGAGTAAAGGAAGGATTGTGCTAGTTTGCCCTCAAGCAGGCAAGCATGACCCTTTTAGTAAACAGAGGACTAGACACTCAGAATCACCTTGGTGCAGAACAGAAAATAGACAGACCTTGTGGGCACCATCTAGATTGCATAAAGCCCATGAAATTATCATGTTTCTCCCCTCCATTGAGATGTATTTCTTTATACCAATGCTCTCTCTCTCTCTCTGAACCCCCCCAAACTTTGACATAAGAGCTAATCTCAGAGAAAAGGACTAAGGCATAATCCCAGGCATAATCCCAGGCATAGTCATCTGTTTAGACCTGAAACAAGTGTGGTACCACCCTAGGGTGGTACTACCCTACTTCTACACCTAGAAGTTGATTCTTTGATCTTTGTTGACACTACCCTCCCTGAAGTTAGGATTACTTTTGGATACATAAGGGGACTGACTTGAGGTACTGGGATCCACTTTGGTGGGAGACTTGGGCCCAAGTGCATGGTCTAAGTTCTGACAAAGAACTAGAGGTCTGGGGAATCCCATTATCATGGATTGCAGCAGCAGAGCTTGTTTTATTGATAATTAGTAAAAGCCTTTTTGGAACTGCACTGGACTCCTGAATTTTTCATCCATTTCTGCTGGCCTCAGAGGTATAGGGGAACTAATTTCCTGATATTGTTGGGGACCCCAGCAACTCCTCAACACACCAAAAATCTTTTTAAGTTTTCCTCTTACACGTTTCTATAATCTGTCCCCTTTTCCACTACCACGTTTTCCTTTTTACGAAGTGTACGTATAATCCCTGGCACTGCAAGTCCACCCAAGCACCACCAAGAGTGACCTCAGAGCAATGAACATGAGTGTTCCCTGAATATTGCCAGGCATTGCCTGAAGCAGACAAAATTAGTCCACTATCAGCACCCTAGCTCTAAATGCTATTATTTCTCTCTACTGGGCATCTAGAAATCTGCTTGTTACATTGAATTAACTCGAGACCACTTTCAAACATTTTTTCATACAACAGCAGTGTGGTCTTTCAAAATTATAAATATTCTTTATCAAAATCCTTTAATGATTGTTCATTCCATGTGCAAAACATATTCCTTATGTTTATATTGAAGGTTATCAAGATCTTGTCTCATTTCTTTTCCTGCTTCAAACTGTGGTGTAAGGTTGGAGATTACTATGATCTCTCCAACCCATCATGCTCAGTAACTACATGTTTTTCCAGAAGTTCTACATTCTCTAGAGCCAAAGACCAATGAATATGATTTATGTTTTACCTAGATTTTAATCTTCACATCCCATTTATTTCTGTACCCAGTCTTAATGATTTGTATTTATAATTCAAAATATAGCTCAAGCTTGGCTTTCTGGAAAGGTCTCTGTTTATGCACTTCAGGCCCCCTGTTGCTTTCTGCTCTATTTCCAAACCCAGTTCATGGGCCTTATTTATACTCCTCCAATGTTCTATCATTAAATGGTACAGCTGCTTCTGTTTAACTCCACCCATTTTGACTGTGGCTTCTGAGGGCCGGCCAATGTGCTTGATATTTCTGGACCTCAAGGGCCTAACTCAGTGTCATCACATGAGAGTTGACCAATGGAAGTGTGCTGAACAATTGATTACAAATGAATTCAAGGGGTGGTTGGAAGATCAAGTGAAAAAAACTGAAAGAAAAGGAAGCTATTAAAAGCTTAAAATTGTGCTGAGCTGTCACGTTGGGAGAGGGAGCTAGAAACTGCCTTCACCTGCTTGTGATTTGCACCTGGATTTGGGATTTCAAAAAATTGCACGTGTGCAGAATAGACAGTGTCTATTCCACCCTGGACACAGATTGGGAGCAGATTCATTAGATGAAATGTCAGGGGATAAGGTGGGTTGGCCAGGAGCCAAGTCTGGAAGGAAGTGTCTGCTGTAGTCCCCGTGGGTGACAGCATTACAAAGCTATCAAGGGGAAAATAAATAGCGAGCCAGCTCAGTGACATTTGCTATGACCCATAATTCCTTTTTCACCTTTTTCAAAGAAATAAAACTAAAGCAACAAGTTCCCAGGAAGAGTGTGTTTTACCTTGAAGATGTTTTATGTTGTCCTTTGACGTTCATGTTAAGATATTCACATAAAGATGCTGGAAAATATCAACCTGGGTAGAGCTTCTGGGACTGCTTATTCTCTCTCAGTTGGCATCAAAAGAAAAATAAATCAAGATAAAAAGAATAAGTTGTTAGTTCAGGTAAAAATATATGTTCTTGAGTTAGGTTCAAGTGCTAAAATCCCCCCCCCACATATTGGTTGTTACAAGCCATTAAAGAAAGTAATAACCTTTAGTTTAAAAAAAAAGAGCCAAAGGTAGATCTGTGTCATTGTCATTAATATCCAAGTACTGAGTTTCTCTTGTTGGTAGGGCCCTGAACTGTTTGGAGAACGGTTCAGTGAAGTGAACGGCAGTGAAGACACCACCCCCAGTTTTATGCTGGCTGGAGAGATTGGAAGTACGAGGAGCAAAAAGGAAATTAAACTCTGTGCCCCAAATGATGTAGCTGGAGAGAGAGAAACTACCATGAGTGGCCAAAACCAAGTGTCAAGAATGGTTGAAACAGCAAACTCTCCCAGAAGTTAGGTGCAAGGCTTTCAGGAAGACTGACACAGATCCAGAGGGCAGTTTATCTATGAGGGGCTAGGACATAAATCAAATAGATCACTTGACTACGGGAAAGCCTGGAAAAAGCTGGTGTGAGAAGCAGGACAGAGCAGTCTGTAAAAAGTCTTCAAAGACAGCTTTAGATGGGAGATAAGACTTGAGACAATTGGGATCTGTTCAGCATTTCTCTACTAATACTTCTGAAAAATTAATTTGACTATGGATTATAGTGGTTCCTAATTTCAGAGCAGTTGTGTGTATCACTGAGGAGTTTCATGGCAGCTTAAAATTTATCCTGGGTCATATCACAAAAGATTTCAATCTAGAGAAAAGGAGGGAAATGCTAGACAAATACATTTTAAAAATTTCAAAGTATCAAAAAATTCCTGAGGAAGTTTGGGAAATCTGGGACACTGTCTTTAGTTGGGTTGGATGGGAATAAGGTCAGAAAGTCTACTGGGTATAGAATATGTAGAAATAACCTTAGTGTAAATGTGAACGAACTGAATAGGACAGTGGGGATGCAGAGGGAAAAGCATAGATGAGTTCGAGAACCTGGTGCACGCTAGAATGCTCCAGCCTTGATTCTCAAGGACTAAACCCAAAACACTTTATACTATTACTATTAGTATGGAACACCTGGGAGATGCTGGTCTAGTGGAGTAAGAGTGAGGGTGAAAGGGAAATTTAGGATTGGGTGATGGAGGATTCAGAGATAATGCAGCAGTAGAAATGCACTTGAGGCTAACACATGACTGTTACCTGGAATGTGGGAAATGTATATATGATTGTATCACTTGTATCACTTGTCTTCCCGTTGTTCATTGATTTGCTTGAGCAGACACCAGTAACTTCTCTATGTGTCCTGCCACAAGCAAGTGTAGCCCCAAGGACATCTGCTCACTCCAGGAATATGAAGAGCCTCAAACCATTTCTTCAGGTCATGGGAATGAAGTCCATAATTGTTACTGCTTTTTGGCATATCAAATACAACACGGGTAGCTTGCCAGGCTCTTCTGTGGAGTTGGTATACTCTCAGTAGAAGGCTCTCATCTCGAGCATTTACTGATGAACCTCAATGGTTCATCAGCTTTTCTCTTGGGTGGAGCTCTGAGGAACTGTGGAGTCTGGATGTTGAGAATGACTGACCTCATGGTATGGGGTTTCCTCTGGCTTCTTGCTAGGCTCACTGGGATGATGGATCATGGCTAGAACCTGCCTAGAACTGTATACAGTGTATAAATGTGAAAGATCCTAGGAAGGACCTGGTCCTAACTTCCAGTACTAAGACTGTTGCGCTGGTGCAGCTGTGGGTCTGGAGTGTCCTCTCTTCTGGAGTTGCTGGCTGTGGTGGTTGGGAGCTTGCAGCCACACCTGCCCACATGGAGGTGGAGGGAATGGGAGCCCAAATCCTCGCTCCAAGTCCAGCAAGTGTGGCCCTCCCCTGCACGTGTGAGCAAACCCCTTGGAGCTACGTTGGACTCGGCGAGGGGTTGGCCAAGCCATTTACGGCCCTCCAGAGCTCCATGGGCTGGTTCCACATGGGGCCAAGTGGCGCAGTCGCATCTTCTAGTCAAGGGTTCCGCTCACGCATGTGGGGAGGGCCACACTGGCTGGACTTGGAGCGGGGATTTGGGCTCCTCCTCCTATTCTTCCACATCCATGTCGGCGGGTTGGCTGCAAACTCCCAACCACCACAGCCAGTAACCCTGGAAGAGAGATACTCCAGATCCACAGCTGTGCCTGCAACACTGGAAGAGAGACACCCAGACCCAACCACTCCAGACCCATTTATGATTAGAAGATTAAGACGCATGGAAAGAATTTAGTTAGAAAGGAGACAGAAGGACAGGCTGGAGCATTAACACCACAGGTAGGATGCTTGTCTTGCACCTGGTCAATGCTGCTTTGATCCTGGCACCTCATATAGTTCTTTGAGCCTGCTAGGAATGCTCTCTGAATGCAGAGCCAGGAGTAAACCCTGAGCACCTCAGACTGATGGGAGAAAGGAAGGAAGGAAGGAGGGAAGGAAGGAAGGAAGGAAGGAAGGAAGGGAAGGAAGGAAGGAAGGAAGGAAGGAAGGGAGGGAGGGAGGGAGGGAGGGAGGGAGGGAGGGGAGTAAGGAAGGGAGGGAGGGAGGGATGGAGGAAGGAAGGGAGGGAGGAAGAAAGGGAGGAAGGGAGGGAGGGAGGGAGGAAGGAAGGAGGAAGGAAGTGGGGTGGAGCTGGCTGCATCTGTGAGAAAAGCTTTTAGTGAGGCACAGACTTACCCAGTGTCATCACCTCTGTGCAAATTATAGGATGCAAGAATCTCAGATTGAACAAGAAATAGCTTTCTAAAAGAGCTGGGTCTCATATGTCAGCAATATGAGACCCAGTTACAAAGCAATTCCCACTAAGAAGTTGCCTGTTCTAATGGATCTAAGCATGATTAGTTAATGCTTTGGAGAGAAATTATATAGGGAGAATGATAGTTAAAGGCACTGTGCTTAGATTAGGAGACTTGTTAAATTTGTTATAATGTTATTTTTGTTGTTTCAGGGGTGGGATCACAAACTGTGCTGCTCAGGGCTTACTCCTGCCTATGTGTTCAGGGATCACACCTGGTGGGGCTCAGGTGACCATATATGTTGCTAGACATCGAACCAGGGTTGACTGCACCTTACTCACAATATTATTTCTCTGGTCCTTGTAATGCTATTTTTTATGCATATGAACTGCTCCTAGAGCTCATTTCTATTTCTATTGATATTAAAGGAATAGAAGATATATAACTCTAGAAGTCCTCCACGTCACTATGACTCTACTATGAATCTCAACTCTGACTTACACTTGCCACAGACTTCCCCAAGGAGAAAAAACACATTCCATCATTTATTAGTGAGATGATGGAAGTATAAATTCCATCATTTATATTTTACTGACACCCAATACTTTACATATTATCCACTCACAGCTAATAATACCACCTATCTGCCTATACACTAGGGTCAGCCACAATCTCAGAATTTTATGCCCCAGATGCCAACTTCCAGTGCCCATGTTGACCACTGTTTTTTAGTCCCTGCACTCAGAGAAAGCAACCATCCAAGTAGGAACATCCTGAGACCTGCATGGTGGCCAAAGAGCAACTGTTTGGAAGGACAGAGCTTGGACTCATAAGCACAGTGTCAGGTCTGTGAGCATATGGATGTAAAACAGAGCTGGGGTGAGAAGACTGGGGCAAGCTGGGGCAAAGAGAACTTGGCACCGTTTCTTGGTACTCTTGCTTCAGGTTTTGCAGATGTGAGGGTAAGGTCTGTCCTTTCTGGTAACCACAGGAGAAATATTTGTTAATCACTAGAGAAGGTCCCAAACTGTCATTGGCAGCTCTAATCTGCTTATCGGGTCAACTTGATTTTTAAAGGGAACGTGTTTCTTCTGTTATTGTTATTTTTTGTTATTGTTATTACCTTCATAACAATTACATTTTGTTTAAAATTTTAATGTGCAATTATAGAGTCAATGTGTTCACATTTAAAATCATATAGAATTGATGGAAAATCTAGGAAATGACTCGTAATGGTTACCTACCTAACAGTGTATGCATTTACTCTCACTTTTTATTCTCACTCTATGTGTATATACTTATGCTGTAGATATAATTTCTTGTACAAGTTTGGTGTCTTAGTGTTCCTTTTTAAAAATGTTATTTTAATTAAAAATAATCTATATTTTAATGCTATACAAAAAATATTTTCAAGATAGTTTCCAACTATATGGGTAGGCAATGATTTATGTAGTTATTTACTTACTTATTTACTATTTATTTTAGGTTTGGAGGCCACACCTGACAGTGCACAGGAGCCAGTCCTGGCTCTGTGTTCTGAAGTAACCCCTGGAAGTATTCATGGAATCATATGCGGCATGAGGCATCTAATTGGGAGATTGGCCATATGCATGGTGAGCACCTTATCTTCTATACTTTTTATTAGGCTCCAAGCCATGACCCTAAGTAATATTTCATGGTTGGATGTTTGTTATTTCTGAGTTCTGTTTTTATAAGTAATATGGTGACGATTATCTCCTTACATAATAAATCATTGTCCTGCCTACAATCATTCCTTTATGCCAAATTTCTAGCAGTGGAATTGCTACGTCAAATAGTGTGTGCATGGAGAATTTTAATTCCATAGACATAATTTCTGTTGCCTTTGTGAACTATCCTTTGCCAAGATTGAGTCTAAGGGTGATTCCAAATGTTGGTAGAAAGTCTGTCAGTTTCTAGACTGCAGTTTGTTTGCCTGTGCTTGTTACTTTATGTACATAATTTTTATCTGTATTTTTCCCTCAATAGTTCCCCTTAAATATTATCCCAATTATACCAAAGAGAAAGTCAAACTTGAGCTGGAAAGTTACAGGGTTGTAACGAGCTGGGCCCCTCTCTTGCCAAAGTTGATGTCATCTTCCAGTCAAGCTATCATCATTGTTGCCTAGTTACAGTTCCCGCATGCCCAGAATGCTCTTTCTCCTGAGAAGACCTAGGTTTGCTGGTTGAGGGACAATAGAGGGTAAGTGGTAGAAAGCCTGGGAGAAAGACAAGTTCTTTAAGAACTTTTCTGAGTCCCTGTTAGTAAAACTCATTACGCTGATCAATGAGATGCGCTGAGCCCATGTGCTAGATAAACACCCTACCTGCTGTACTAGCTCTTGAGCCCCATAAACATTTCCTTGATGGCAAAATCAGGAAATCCTAGAGACCTGATTCACCACAAATACTAATAATATTAATAAGGATGGTGATGGTGGGTCATGGTGATAGTTATTACTTGCATTAGTTATAGTGAAGATAGTATTATTATCAGCTGCATTGGTCATAGTGGAGATTGTACTGAATACCCAGCATGTACTCAGCATGATACTTCGTACTTTACAGATGTAAAATATTTAATCTTCACAAGCACAATCTTTTATAGTTAAGGAAATTTCACTTCACCTAGAAAATGAAGTGATTTATCAAATTTTATAGCTAAAGAATGGAAGAATATGAATTTGCAGTTATATATTGTATAATAGGAATTCATATTTGTAAAAACACAATTTTTATGACCTATAATTATTATTAATAATCATAAATTTCTTGTGGTTTACTATGGTCCACTGCTTTCTTGTCAGACATTCAGTCATCTAAACAACCCCTAAAGAGAGGAATGGGGAGCAGGCTGCTCAAGGCAAAGACAGCTGAAAGGTTTAAGGCTCCCAAGTTAGAACAATATCCACTCTGTGATCACCAAGACCCAAGAATTGACTCCATGAAAGGATTTTTCCATCTTCTGCTGAATCTATTACCCCTGTATCTGTTTCATTCTGGAAATATGTGCTTGTTAGAACTAGTGCTCTAGCTAATTAAATTCACTTAAATTATTTTTTAAATGTGGAAAGAAACTGAACATGAGATATAGTTGGCTATGAAAGGTATGTAGCTCCATAACTTCAAATGAATAATGAATGGATGAACTGAAAAATAAATGAGCAAATAAACAAATAGATATTATTGCAATTTGTCTTGCTTCTTCAGCTCAGGTAAATAGTAGTACTAATATTTATGTCTGCTAGGCACTGTAAGAAATGTTTTACATGGATTATTTATGTCAATTTTGTTTACATGGCTCTCTTGTCTCTATTCTTTAATCTTTCTTATAGATATATTTTCTTGTTTATCCCCTTTGGCATGGTCTTAACTCTGTCTCACTTTTCCACTGTTTTTTTAAAGTTTAGAATCTAAACATCTTCAGATAAAAAACTTCTGCAGCTTGGAGAGCATATTTTTTCAGATAAAAGTTTGCAATTCTAAAAAATCAGTGATTCCTGGTGAAAGGACAGTTGTTGAAACACTGTATGACTGAAACCCAATAACCATATATCTCACTGTGATTTAATTTTAAAAAAGGTAATAAATAAATAGATAGATAGATAGATAGATAGATAGATAGATAGATAGATAGATAGATAGATAGATAGATAGATAGATAGATAGATAGATAGATAGATAGATAGATAGATAGATAGATAGATAGATAGATAGATAGATAGATAGATAGATAGATAGATAGATAGATAGATAGGGATAGATAGATAGATAAATAAATACCAAAATCTGTAATTCTATGTTGTCTTTCCCAATTATCTACTATGGTTTGTGAGTATGTAGAGAGAAGGGACAGAGGAAGGCAAAGGAACCCAGGCTATATGGAAGTTACTGGGTTTCTCAGTGGCTCTTCATTGTGTGAACATGAAAGATGGAAGTGGCTTCTCCTCTTTTCCCATACACCATTAGTACTAATCAAAGATGGAATCACATCTGGAGAGGGGCACAGGCATTTATTTCACAAAAGTGTTCTACTTTGGCTGTGATTCCACAAAAATGTGCAGCTGAAAAGACAGTATGAGAAATGGCCTCTTCTCTGTCTTTCCCTATCACAAAGCTAGGTGTTTGGAAGATGGCCTAATCCGTTTTCACTTAAAATATGCTATTTTATACCCGCCACCTTCAAAAAAGCCATTAAGGTTCTACTTGTCTGTATTTATGAGAAAAATATCTAGTTACCCTCACTGAGATGAGCAAAATGGTAAACCTCAGAGTCTCTAATGTACAAAATTGCACTTCCTTTGAAAACCAATTCCATATAATGGGTGTGATGCTTTGCTATTTAACCCCAAAGTGCTGGCTCAGCAGCTATTAGTCATTTCCTATGCATGGGGAGTAAAAATCTTCCCACTCTCACAATGGGTCTGTATCTAATACAGCACATAAATTACCTGCAGAGAAGGAAATACACAATGTTTCAACTCAAAGGCCATGTCTCTGAAACTTGCCACATCTTTCTTATTTATAACTAGGACTCTCTTCTCTCTCTCTCTCTCAAAAATGTGATGCACAAAATGCCAGTAGCACTTTTTCTACATTGAAAGAGTGTCATCAGAGCATTTAGGAGTTTAGGATACACCTCTGGTTCACATGCTGATAAAGGGTGCAGAGCAGGAAATCTGCAAAGAAAAAGGGCAAAAGAATTGGGAAACCAATAAAAAGTATGAGTCATGTGTCAGAGGAGAGCACATCTTGAGAGCAGAGGCCTATTGCTTTTTGACCTGGATGATCTTTGCAAAGACTCTGGGATAGTACAGCCTTGCAAGGTAAAGATAGACTCTCACAAGGAAATGGAAGGTACCAAGTGATGGCAAATCCTTGGCCTTGGATTATAGAAACGAGAATGACAAAGAAGAGGCTTGAGGGGATGGGAATGTGATAAAAAGGAGTGGACTGACAATAACATCAAGGGTCTTGGCTATTTCAAGCGGTTAGCATATCCTAAATCAAAACCATATGAGTCAATTCGTAAGCATGTGGGCCCAGGCTATCTTAATAATTTTAATGTATTTGAGAACAAGGTGAGTTAGAAAGGAGGAGGAAAACTTGAGCTACTGGTGGAGACACTGAGACCCATGGTGGGTTTGGAGTTGTGAGCTCAGACGGGGTGTGCTTGAAACTCCCCTGTCAGCACCAAGTCACAGTGCCTGGAAAAAGACTCTAGGGTGGAATTAGTAGGAATAGTTTACTGATCAATTTAATAATGATAACTCTATTTCCTTGGGGCTTAAAGCTCACTATAAAAGAGCTGTATTCCAGTCCTCAGGGTTCTCCTGCCGTATAAGTCACTCCACATCAGGTCTCCACTGACCTTCAGTGCCTTGTGAGGACTGGCGGTGCAGGAAACCAGCATATATGCTCAAACTCTCTCTAGGCTATTGCCGACCAATAGTCCTTGATCTCTGACCCATCTGTCAGCCTGTGTCAGGCTAACTGCTTAGTAAAGCAAGAAAAAATCTTAGACCCTTTACAGTACTTGGGGCTGAGGGCTGGGTTGAGAAACACCCACTGCGCTTAGGGGCTAATCCTAGTTTCTATGGCCCGAGGTTGCTCCTTGGTGGTGCTTGGGGAACCAAATTTGGGTTAGCTATGCCAGGCAAGTGCCCTTCCCCTGTACTATTTCTCAGCCCTTTTTACAATTGACAGTCATTAGATGTTATTAAAGTCTTTGAACACTGAACTCTGAAATAGAGGAAATATCTCTTGCAAAGCTCTCGAAAAGCATGCTTGAGCACCAGGCTTCAGATTTAATCAGGGTGTCACTGCAGTGCAGTTATTTTAGAGTTTCAGAGTCTCTTTTAGTTCAGCATTCCCTCTTTCTTAGAGTACTAATCTGATGTCAGTTCTGTGTGTGTGTGTGTGTGTGTGTATATATGCACACACAGTGTATCTATCTATCTATCTATCTATCTATCACACACATATAATATATATCTATATATACACATATATCAATACAGACACATATAAGTCACATTATCTTCAAAATCAGAGGGTGCACAAAGTCACGCATTCATCAAATGTACTCCTTTGGAGACACAAATTGACTCTGAATCAGAACCTCTGGTCTAGCGATTCTCCAAAGGTTAAGAACCATACATACACAGCTATATATACAGCCATATACAGATACTGCAACACAGTTAGCAGCAAGTTGCTAACAGAAGGAAGACGTAATTAATACATCACAGAAGAAAATCAGAAAAGCAAAAATTTACATACATGGATTCCAAAATATGAAAAGAGAGCCAGAAAGATAGCAAAGTAGGTAATTGACTACAGCTGAACAGGGTTCAACCTCAGGCTGCAACGCTTATGGTCTCTGGAGTTCTGCAAAGAGCAATCCCTGAGCACAGCTGTGTGTAGCCCAAACCAACATAACAAACAAAGCAAACAATTAAGAAATCCAGAGGATGCTAATTATATTATGTGGGGAAATAATATCATTAAAGGAGATCCTGTAAATTC
>JAJIBD010006066.1:0-70732 GCA_021461705.1 Cryptotis parvus
GGGAAGCTTTGCATTATATAGCCACTATTGGTGTCATAGCCCGCAAATTTAAATTCAAAGAAAAATATAACTCAAGGAGAAACACAATTCAAGTTGCACAGACAAGTTACTTTGATATGTCTTGGGATGTTCTAAATGTTAGTATGCCCTGCCTCGCGTACTAACATTCAGTACCTGCCTGTTTTTCTTTTGCCCAGATATTCTTCCCAAGGCCAAATGGGGGTGAAGACATACAATATTTCGATAACAATCCCACCACCAGTGTCTCTTTCCTTCGCACCAGGGTTCCCATGTTCTGTCTGGATGCTCCCGCACCGCCCCCACCATGGCAGGCATGTTACAAAGTTTGGAGGTTGCAGCTTAGATTTCATGTTCTCAGTATTATTGAGTCTGCTTTGGATAATTAGCTATACTGCTCTGTTTTCACTCTCTCCTAAATACACGTACTCCACGTTTGTTGAAAGAGGTTGAATTCCTACTCCTGCCTGCTGTTCCAGAGACAGTTCAGTCAGTTTGGGTGCAATGCACTTGGTTTATGATTCATACTTCTGCTTTTTCCTGCTGATGTTTGACTGTTGCAATGGGCATCTGTGAATGCCCTGCAGATACACACAAGTACCTCGAAACCCAGCCCACACTGCTCACGGTCTTGTTGCTGCCCCTGAGTCACTCTCAGATATGTATTTTTTCTTTAGTTTTCTACTAATGTCAGCTTGGAAGCCTGATGTGGTAGCTGGCGCTTTTAGCTGCTCTGGAGCACAGGTGTCAGAAGAAAATAGAAATTCTTTTTTCTAAAATAAGCAATCTATCCCACATGATCTGGATTTTAGAATCTCCCCCCACCATTCCTTTTCAGTTTTGGAAGTTTCTACTGACATACTTTCAAAGAGACGTGAGTATGTGTGTGTGTGTGTGTGTGTGTGTGTGTGTGTGTGTGTAAATACCTGGTGGTGCTCAAAGTATCATGCGTGCCAACAATTGAACCCAGACTCCTGCACGTGAAGCCTTTGCTTCAACCCTTTGAGTTATCCCCCAGCAGCCTCAGGTTATTATTCCTTTTCTTCAGGGTGGGGATAGCCCCAGGGGTACTCAGAGGCCTGGAGATTCCTCCCAGTGATTCCTCCCATAGGGACAATGGCTTAATGGAAGGGTTTAATGAGGGGTGGTGGTGCTGGGAGTGGCAGGGGCTTCACCCTGTGGTGCTGGGAACAACGTGAACCTGAGCGGATTCAGTTACATGCAAGCCAAGCACCTTCACCCCAGACTGTCTCTTGTCTTCAAAGTTACTCTTGTGCCTAGAGATTCCTTCTCAGCTGGGTCTATTCTACTAGCACTAATTAAGCCCATGGGCCACACCTCTTCGTTTCTGTCACTGTGTTTTGATCACTAGTATTTCCTTTCAGTTTTTAGATTTTCCACCTGTCTGCTTACGTTCCTATCTATTCTTGCATGTTGCATTAACATATTAACTCTAGTTTTTAATTTCTGATGATTCCAGAGGTGTTGCCCTATGTATATCGAACTCTTGAGGCAATGTTTTTGGCTCTCCAGTACATCTGGTAATTGTTCTGTTCAAAGTGGCTCATGAAGGGCTGGAGCTATAGTCCAGCGCGGTAGGGTGTTTGCCTTGCATTCGATCCCCGGCATCCCATATGGTCCCCTGAGCACCGCCAGGAGTAATTCCTGAGTGTAGAGCCAGGAGTAACCCCTGAGAATTGCCTGGTGTGACCCAAAAAGCAAAAAAAAAAAAAAAAAAAAACCAAAGTGGCTCATGCTATACTGGATAAGAGGCGCTGGGTAAATGGGCCTGAGGTGCTGTGGCAAAGGGACACGGGAGAGGAGTGGCCGCTGGTCCCATGATCAGGTATTCTTTTAGGAGTTTGCATCCCTGCCTGGGCTGTGACAGTCACAGTGGTTGTCAGTCCTCCCTTCCGAGCTTAATGGGGACAGAGTGGCCAGAGGAGACGAAGTTGGGCACTGCCTTTCTGCTGCTGCAGTTAGGCTTTGATCCCCTGTATCACTTGTCTTCCCCTTGTTCATCAATTTGCTCGAGCCAGCACCAGAAATGTCTCCATTCATTGGGAGTGAGGTCCATTATTGTTACTGTTTTTGGCATATCGAATACACCATGGGTAGCTTGCCAGGCTCTGCTGTGGCTCTGGGTTCATCCCAGGGGGTCCGTTTTTTTTTCTATGTCAGTCCATCAACCATCCAGGGCCCACAGTTGGGAAAGGTGATGCCTCCCATCTTCTTTTCCCGAGGATTGCTTTAGCTATCCTTGGGGGTTTATTGTTCCATACAAATTTCAGGAGTGTTTTTTCTTTGGCAAAAAAATATTTCTTATCTACACACTCACTCCACTTTTTTAACGGGATCCCTGGAGCAGGTTTGCTTTTGTTTCTGTTTACAATTTACGTTTCTGAAACTTTACTGGGAATTGTTCAGCACTCTGTCAATTACAGTTGAGTTTCCTTGGTTTTCACTGAGGTTTCTGCCTATGGGTTTCTGTTAAGCAGTGATTCTCTGCCATCTTTCCTGTTTAGGGGACAGCAGTTTGCCCTGAGTGCTAACAAATTCTACATAGTCTTACATATTTAAGAGGAGTTATTAATTTTTTAAGTTTAGACAGACTTTCTTGAAGCAAGATAGTTCTTTTTATTTTGCTCTTTAGTTCATACCCAGCAATGCTTAGGGGTTACTCCTGGCTCTGTACTCAGGAATCACTCCTGGCAATGCTCAGGGACCATATGGGATGCCGGGATCAAACCTGGGTTAGCTGTGTGCAAGGCAAATGCCCTACCCACTGTACCCACTGTACTATCTATCACTCCAACCCCCAGCAAGATAGTTTTTGGTTTTTAAATGGAATGAAAATGATTTTTATTAATTTTTCAATTTTGTTTATTCTTTCTTTTTTTTCTTTTTAATTTTTTATTATACCACCGTGAGATATACAGTTACAAAAGTGTTCAGATTTGGGTTTCAGTCATACAGTGTTCCAGCACCCATCCCTCCAACAGTGCCCATTTCCCACCACAATATCCCCTGATTCACCCTCCACCAGCCTGCATCTATGGCAGGCAATTTTCACTTCTCTCCCTCCCTCTCTCTCTCTTTTTTATTTTAAATATTTTATTATACCACCATTAGATATACAATTACAAGATGCTCATGTTTGAATTTTGTTTCTACAGTGTTCCAACACCCATCCCTCCACCCGTGCCCATCTCCCATCATCAATGTCCCCACCTCCCTTCCCTTTCCCCAGCCTGCCTCCATGGCAGGTTCTTTATCTCCTTTCTCTCTTTCTCACTCTCTTTCTCTCTCTCTCTCTCTCTCTCTCTCCTTCTTGCTTCCCTTTCTTACACATTGTAGATTGTAATATATTCTAGAACATGATTGGTTCCACTAGTTTGATGTACTGGTCCGGACCACAAAAATGGCTGCTATTATAGTGAGCAAGTCTCATCCAGCTGCTTCTGAGGCCCTACAGAGTAGTTATGGGCCCACCCCCAAAACCCATCTTGCCTTCTGGGAGCCTCATGGTCTAGGGGAGAGCCTGATGGCAGCTCTCCCCCATGCGTCTCTTCTCTCTCTCTCTCTCTCTCTCTCTCTCTCTCTCTCTCTCCCTTTTCTTACACATTGTGGTATTCAGTACATACATTAGTCACACCCTGTGATGCTCAGGGGTTACTCCTGGCTCTGCACTTAGGGATTACTCCTGGTGATGCTCTGGGGACCATATGTGATGCTGGGGATCAAAACTGGATCAACCTTATGCAAGGCAAATGCCCTACCTGCTGGAATATGGCTCTGGCCCCAGCAAGGTAGTTCTTATTTTTTTATTATTTTATTTTATTTTTTTTGCTTTTTGGGTCACTCAACAATACTCAGGTGTTACTCCTGGCTCTGCACTCAGGAATTCATTCCAGGGGTGCTCGGTGGACCATATGGGATTCCAGGAATTGAACCCAGGTCAGCTGCATGCAAGACAAATGCCCTACCTGCTGTGCTATTGCTCTGGCCCCAAGGTAGTTTTTATTGAAATTTATTTTGAAAGATGCGAGGGAGAGAAAGCTAGAAATGTGTGTTAAAGAGAGAACACTCTACTTTCCAGAGTGGAAGTAGGCAAACAGAAACAAAGATTTGCAGGCAAGGCATGTGATCAAAGGTGAGCACAGGTTTAAAGAGCAAGCCTGGCTTTTTACTTGCTAGGATAATTCCAACCATTAGTAAGACTTATTAAGGGGATCTTTTAGGAAAAACTGCTGAGTGACTTTCAGGGAGAAAGTTCAAAGGGCTAAAGTACTTGCTTTACAAGCTTAGAGGCCTGGGTTCCACCGTTGGTATCTCATGGTGCTCTGAGTACCACCAGGAGTGACCACCGGCACTGAGCTGGGACTAGCCCCTGAGCCTCTGGGCACCACTGAGTATGGTCCCAATACCAACATGCAATCAAAACTGGTGAGGGGCCGGAGCGATAGCCCAGCAGGTAGGGCGTTTGCCTTGCACGCAGCTGGCCGGGTGCTGGCCCGGGTTCAACTCCCGGCATCCCATATGGTCCTCTGAGCACTACCAGGAGTAATTCCTGAGTGCAGAGCCAGGAGAAACCCCTGAGCATTGCCGGTGTGACCCAAAACAAACAAACAAAAAAAAGTTTATTGAACACAATGCTTATAATATTAAAAAAACACGTAAAAAACTGATGAGGGAGAGTAGTTGGAAAGAAGATTATTCACAAGGATGGGTTTTCAAGTGATTTGCTTCTGGGAACACTTGATTTTACTTTATCCTATCATTGAGGAAGAGCAGAGCTTCTGTATCCCCACCTCAAGATGACTTTTTAAGTATAAGCCAACTAAACACATGCAATAGTAATTAGATCCAATTGTCATTAAAAAAAGTTACAAGTCATTCGAAGTTCCTTTCACTCTTTCCATTTGGTCCAGTTCATATTATAGAAAGTGGTAGGATTAAGGTTTGGACCCATTCCAGCGTGCTCTCTCTCTCCCCCTCTCTTTTTGTTTGTTTGTGTGTTTGTTTTTTGAGCCACCTCGGCGGTGCTCAGGGTTTACTCTAGCTCTGTACTCAGGATAACTTCTGAGGGGTTTGGGTGATTATACTGGATGCGAAGATGGAACCTGGGTTGGCCATGTGCAAGGCAACTGCCATACCCACTGTACTATCTCTCTCTCCTCTGCATTTGTCTTTATGTTACATTTATAAGAAATACTCAACTATTTAATGGTCCAAAACTATTTTTTTTTTTTGCCTTTTTGGGTCACACCGCAATGCTCAGGGGCTACTCCTGGCTCTGCACTCAGGAATTACTCCTGGCGGTGCTCGGGGACCATATGGGATGCCGGGTTCGAACCCAGGCCAGCAGAGGCCGGCGTGCAAGACAAACGCCCTACCCGCTGGGCTATCGCTCCGGCCCCCAAAACTATTTTTTTATGGTGCCAAGAATTAAATTTAGGGCTTTGTACATGTAACGCAAGTGCTCTTCAGATGAACCATACCCTGCGCCCCCTCCCCAAACTCTTAGAAACAGGCAGGGTTCCACTGATTATTCTCATTTTCCAGATGAGAAAATTGAATGGCAGTTCTAGGTTTTTAGTTTTCATTCATTCATTCATTCATTCGTTTGTTTATCTATCTATCTATCTATCTATCTATCTATCTATCTATCTATCTATCTATCTATCTATCTATCTATCTATCTATCTATCTATCTATCTATCTATCTATCTATCTATCTATCTATCTATCTATCTATCTATCTATCTATCTATCTATCTATCTATCTATCTATCTATCTATCTATCTATCTATCTATCTATCTATCTATCTAGGTTGCACCCTGCAATGCTCAGGAGGCTCTGCACTCAGAGAATTACTCTTGGCGGTGCTTGGGGCATATGGGATGCCTGGGAATTGAACCTGGGTTGGCCGCGTACAAGGTAGATACCCTAGCTGCTGTGCTATCACTCTGGTCCCAGTATTCTTATTTTTGTTTTTGGGTCATACCCAGCTTTGCTCAGATTTTCAGGGACCATATATAGTGCCCTTGATTAGCCTTGTGTATGTTAAGAGCCTTACCCACTCTGCTATCTCTCCAGCTTCTCTAGGTCAGGGTTTTTTTTTTTTTTGGCCACAATAATGTTCAGGGGTTAGTCCTGGCTCTGTACTCAGGAATTACTCCTGGCTGTGCTTGGTGGACCTTATGGGATGCTGGGGATTGAGCCCGGGTCAGCTGCATGCAAGGCAAACATACTATCTGCTGTACTATTGCTCCAGCCCCTCTAGGCCAGGTTTTATCCTATAATGTCTTATTCTCTTTACTAGAGCTTGTTTCACTGACCTAATAAATAAACAAACAGTATTGCTTGATTCAGGAGTATTTAACTTAAAAAAGTATTTTTATATTCTAAACTATTCATATGACAGATATGGATTTATTGATCACTTGATCACTTGAATCACTTGAATCCCTTATTCATCGATTTGCTCGACGGGGCGCCAGTAACATTTCCATTGGACCCTATCATGTGCCAATGTAGCCCAATGGCATCTGGTTGATTCAGGAATATGAAGAGCCTCAAACCGTTCCTTCAGGGTCTTGACAAGGAAGTCTGACCATCTTGTAGGTGGGTCAGACTTGCTTTCTGGGTCACATCCGAAAATGCTTAGGAATTACTCCTGGAAGTGCTTGGGGACCATATGGGATGCCGGGATTGAATCCGGGTCGGCTGCATGCAAGGCAAACGCCCTACCCACTGTGCTATCACTCTGGTCCCAGTTTTTATTTAGATATTAGTTTGTTTTTAATTTACTGGGGCCGGAGTGATAGTCCAGCTGGTAGGGCATTTGCCTTGCATGCGGCTGACCTAGGTTCGATCCTTGGCATCCCATATGGTCCCCTGAGCACCGCCAGGAGTAATTCCTGTGTGCAGATCCAGGAGTAACCCCTGAGCATTGCCGGGTGTAACCCCAAAATAATAAAAAAATTAAATTATAATTTACTGTTGTTTTGGGGGTCACACCTATCAGAGTTTGGGGTTTACTCCTGGTACTGCACTTAGTGATCATTCCTGGCACGGATCTGGGTACCATATGTGGTGCCGTGGATTGAACAATGGTTGGTCACTTGCAGGGCAAACATCCTACGTTCTCTACCCTCTGTATTATTCCTCTGGTCCCAGTTTACTTTTTTTCCTTTTTGTGTCATCATGGTGATGCTCAGGGGGTTACTTCTGGCTCTGCACTCAGGAACTACCTCTGGTAGTACTCGGGGACCATATGGAATGCCAGGGGTTGAACCCAGTTCTGCCACATCCAAGGCAAATGACCCACGTGCTGCACTATGGCTCCAGCCCCCAAGTTTACTTTTTTGTTTAGTTTTTTTGATACTGGTGGTGCACAGGGGCTTACTCCTAGCTTTGCACTCAGAGATCTTGTGGGCTTGGTGTGGGGCGGGGACCACATGAGGTGCTAGCGATTGAACTTGGGTCTGTCATACACAATGCAAGCGACTTTCCCGCTGTCCTATTGCTTTGTTCCCTAGATATTAGTTTAGATGGCAGGCTGGCTATCTCTCAAACGAAAGGCTTTGCTGTTTTGTAATTGCAAAGTAATAACATGAACAGCATCCTGCTGCTAAATTCTTGATTGCAGAAGTAAAACTTGTGGGGGAAAAAAGACTATCTGCATGGAGGCAATTTGGCATGTTGTTTGGGGAAAATGGTACAGTTATTTATTATATTCATTAATATTCTGGAAGAAAGGGGTTTTTAGGTTAACAGAGAGATGATAAATTTTAGTAGTAAAGGAGAAGAGAGAAACATGGGGAAAAGTTATCCCATCTGGGGAAAAATAACTTAAAATGGAGCTATTTAATTCTAAGTTTTTTGGGGAATGAGGTTCTTGAAAGTCTCAGAAATGCAAACAGGGCAAAGTTTGCTTCAAAGCCTGCAACAGCACAAACAACTCATTGTGGGGTCTGTGCTTATTGATTCCGTTTCTCAACCTTCCCTTCCTTCCAAATCCCCTGGAATCGGAGTCCCCCTGGTTATTTATGAGTTTTTTTTTTTTTTTGGGTCACATCTGGTGATGCTCAGGGGGTTACTCCTGGTTCTGTATGCAGGAATTAACTCCTAGCAGTGCTTGGGGCACCGGATGGAATGCCTGGAATCACAACTGGGTTCGCCGATTGCAAGACAAATGCCCTACCTGCTGTGCTATCGCTCCGACCCTGGTTATTTATGCTCCCACATTCACTCTCTATTATTTATCTGTTCTTTCTGTATCAAACCTGCCTTTTACTGAGTTGGGCCGGTGGCAGGAACTTCAGATGGTTCTCAGACGACATCTTAGTCTGAGATTCAGATTCTGTAGATGGTGCTCTCTCCCTGCAGCCCCTGCTCAGGTCCTATAGCCTCCCTCTAGAGCTAATCCTCGCTGGCAGCTCTGGCTTCTGGGCTGGAGATCAGCATCTTCTTTGTATGTTCTGCCAGCCTGAAGAAGATATAATCTGCTTTGCTCATCTGTATGTTGCCTCATTGTTCTTTTAGCTTTTTCAGCACTTGCATAGCCAATTTCTTATATTCTATCCTGCTTTTGCTGCCTCCCTCAAGTTTAGTTTTTTATGCCTCATAGCTCTTTCTTGTTTGTTTGTTTTGGGGCCATACACAGTGATGCTAGAGTCTATTCCTGGCAATGCTTGGGGACTCCTACATTGGAGGGAATCTAACCAGGATTGGCAGCGTGCAAAACAAGTATCTTAGCCTCACTACTAGCTCTCCAGCCCTATAATTTTATTTTTAATTTTTTTTTTTTTGATTTGGGGCCACACCTGGTGATGCTCAGAGGTTACTCCTGGGTCTTTACTTAGGGATCACTCCTGGTAGTGCTCAAAGAACCATGTGGGTTGCTGGGGATTGAACCTAGGTCAGTCGCATGCAAGGCAAATACCCTACCCACTGTGCTATCAGTCTGATCCCTAGAGCTTTTTATTTTATCTCTGCCCTTTTTCTCCTTTAATCAAGTAAACTCACCTATTTATGCCTTCTACCATCTCTTTCTCATATACCCTTATTTCTGGTATGATTTTTCTGTTCTAGAGGATATTCTCACCTAGTAAAGCTGCAAAACCTTTGAGATCTAAATGCCTCAGGCTATGTGGAGGAACAAAGATCTCCTATAGTAGAGATCTTGGCTAAGAGATATTTGATTTAGCACCAGTGTCAGGAAACAGCAATACATATCAAGAATACTGCGCGAAAGTGAAGTGAAATGAGATAATTTTCCTGTTTTCTGCTTGTACATCTGGAATCCAAAATTTCAAGTTGTAATGCCCAACAGTGTTCTGTGACAGGTAACATAACTAGGGTAGGTAAAATAAAAGGAAGATGGTCTCATTAATTTATGCTCCTATGGTACAGATGAAAAACAGGAATAATTTCCACTTTTTTTTTTTTTTTTTTTGCCTTTTTGGGTCACACCCAGCAATGCTCAGGGGTTTCTCCTGGCTCTGCACTCAGGAATCACTCCTGGCGTTGCTCGGGGGACCATATGGGATGCCGGGATCGAACCCAGGCCAGCACAGGCCAGCCGCTTGCAAGGCAAGCGCCCTACCGCTGGGCTATCGCTCCGGCCCCAATTTCCACTTTCTTGAGGGAACACTTGCCCCCTCAAAAAATTCTGCCTTGGGGCCGAAGCAATAGTCCAGCGGGTAGGGCATTTGCCTTGCACGCGGCCAGCCTGTGCCAGCCTGGGTTTGATCCCCGGCATCCCATATGGTCCCCCAAGCACCTCCAGGAGTCGTTCCTGAGTGCAGAGCCAGGAGTAACCCCTGAACATCGCCAGGTGTGACCCCCCAAAAAATTCTGCCTTTTTGATCTTTTGTTTTCCCTTGTTTATGTAGAGACAAAAATATAATATTTTATTTGTTTTGGGGCTATACCCAGTGCTTCTCAGGATTCACTCCTGGCTCTCTGCTCAGGGTTTACTTCTGGTAGGGCTTGGGATTGAACCCAGGTTGGTTGCTTACAAGACAAATACCTGCTGTATCATCTTGTTTTGTTTCATTTTTGGGCCCTGGTGGTGCTTGGGGACCATATAGTGTGCTGGGGGGTAGAATCTGCGTGGACTGTGTGCGAGACAATCATCCTACCTGCTGTACAATTTCTCTAGCCCCTGTACTATTTCCGCTGGCCCTAGAAAAATACTTTTTTTTTTGCTTTTTAGGTCACACCCGGCAATGCTCAGGGGTTACTCCTGGCTCTGCACTCAGTAATTACTCCTGGTGGTGCTCAGGGGACTATATGGGATGCTGGGGATTGAACCTGGGTCAGCCACGTGCAAGGCAAACGCCCCTATCTGCTGGACTATTTCTCTGGCCCCAGAAAAACACTTTCTATCCTAAGAGAACATCCCTGAAAGCTTATTGCTGATTGGCACCTCCAGTGCGAAAACTCAGCCTTTACAGTGATGAGGCCCGAG
Source organism: Cryptotis parvus (assembly GCA_021461705.1). Lineage (NCBI taxonomy): Eukaryota > Metazoa > Chordata > Mammalia > Eulipotyphla > Soricidae > Cryptotis > Cryptotis parvus. The sequence continues at coordinate 10,501 of JAJIBD010006066.1, forward strand.
GAAAGTTGAACATGTTGTATAAAGAGCTGCAGTTACTTAACACCAATTGAAAGGCACCTTCAGAGGGATGTGCTGTTTCCAGATCTAAGTTTTAAAGGAAATGCATAATTATAGTTTTATGTGTACTCTCTTCATTTGAAAGCATATGGAAACATGGATCATTTGAGTGGAATACATAAATAAGCATGTGTTCTCTAGTCCAAATGAAAGCTGTCTGCAGGCTGAACTAGTCCCTTGGGTTCAGTTTCTGCTCTGGTTCAGTGTGCATGCTGAGCTGTGGGTCTTTAAATCAGTATGCCTGAGCTAAATACACATCCTGGGTTCTTACCACAGCTCTCCTCAGTCTTTGTTAACTATGCTGGGTGTTTGTTGTTTCCTCTTCCGGATCCACTCTTCTTTCTTCCTAATCATCCCTGGAACACTGGTATGTACTGCATCAAAGGCTTTTTGATCTTGCCTCCTTCTGGGTTCAGTGATCAGAGTCAAGGGTAGGAGGTAGGAGAGGGAAGTCACCAAGTAGACTGCAATCATGGCTGGGTAATAAGATCTCTCCTTTGGACCAAAACTTTGGTCACTATTGAGGACATTATGGGCTGAGTAATTCAAACACTGTAACCACAGTTTTTGATCTGTTTCGGTGGACTGTGTTTGGTTGCAACCATTGTCAGAGATAGGAGATTGCTTTTCAGTGGTCTCTCTTCCCCAGATTGTCATTGGGTAGTAAGGTCTTTTCTTGGTTGGTTTCACTGCCTCTGACTTTTTTGTAGAATAAAGTTAGTAACTGGCATGTCTTTTGTCGTTAGCTTTTTTTTTTTTGTTGTTGTTGTTGTTGTTTGATTTTGGGGGGCATATCTGGCTGTGCTCAGGGTTTACTTCTGGTTCTGAGCTCAAGGATCATTTAACTTTTTTTTTTTTAATTTTCCCTTACACCTTATATAAACATTGTGGTTACGAGTTTGTTCATGGTGATTTGTTACAGACATTCAACATACCATCACAATCCCACCACCATTGCGTCTTCCCACCACTGTTATCTCCAATTTTCCCACCTTCCCCTAAGACTGCCCCATCACAGATCCACAGTGATTTATTAGATATTGTTTGTTATAATTTGCTACAAGAATGATGAAAAAAATCTTTGCCCAGAAGAAAGTTGGTGAAGATTGTGTCTCACCATAGAGTTATTAAGCCCTGGCATAAGAGAATACTAAGAATGCTAGCAGTTAAGAGATTAAGCCTTCTGTGTTGATATTTATTTATTTATTTATTCATTATTTATTTATTTATTTATTTATGGTAACATCTGTCAATACTCAGGGGTTACTCCTCACTCTGCACTCAGGGATTACTCCTGGCATGCTTGGGAAACCATATAGGGTGTCAGGGATCTATGTTTCTTCCAGTGACCTCTATACTGATTTTCCCCTGGAATTTCCAGTCACCCCATATTTGAATGAAGTACCCTATCAAATTTCCTGGGTAAGAAATATGGGTACCATTAAAAATTCCTTCTTGAATTCTCTACTTACAATCATTCCATCTTACCTATTTTCTTTTTTAAAAATATTTTATTATACCACCGTGAGATACACAATTACAAAGATATTCATAAAATGTTCATGTTTGGGTTTCAGTCATACAGTGTTCCAGCCCCCATCCCTCCACCAGTGCCCATTTCCACCACCAATGTCCCCGATTCCCTCCCTCCTCCCCTAGCCTGCCTCTATGGCAGGTTCTTTATTTCTTTCTCTTTCTATCTATCTCTTTCTCTTTTCCTTCCCTTCCACATTGTCTTACCTATTTTCTAAAAATGTTCCGACTACAAAAGAAAGAGTTCCATACCTGTCACCCTTTCTCTATACCTATTTTCTCTTTTGTAAGTTTGAACCCTCTTTTAATTTTTTCAGCTTTCTAGAGCTCTGTGATCTGCCTCCTCTGTGATTGCTAGGTCACCTCAAAGCTCCAGGATTCCCTGTTGGGAAGTCACACAGTTGCCAAAGTATTGCATTCATGATTTCTAGGGTATCAGCCTTGGAAAACTTTCTGCTTGAGGAAATTTTTTTTTCTTCATTTATTCTGAGATCACAGAGGCCAACTCAAGTGCAGACAAGAGAAGCAAATCTGGCCCCATTGCTATTAAAGCCAGATTCAAAGACTGGGGCTCCTTGAGTTCCCTGCGGGCGATTTTACTATCCCCCAGAGGTAGATTCAGCTGAAGTCTTTCTGGCTGTGCTGGTTTGAATGCTTACATTTATTACTTACCTCTGTCTTCTCCGTGGGGGAACAACTTGGGGTTTAATCTCATGGACACAGCTTCCATGCTGCCTTTTCTCCTGTACTGTCTCAAAATTTCCTTCTTCCTGTCTTTCCATTAGTTGTCAGCATGATCTTTCACACTCTTTCTGCTCATCTCCCAAAGGTCAGCCAAAAGCATAAGAGATGTGGGCGATTGGGTCTGGGGAAGTGAAATGAGCAAGGTTTCCTGTTGGCTTTCCTGTCCGCTGGCCTTTATTTTTAGTTTAAGCTTTAGACACATTTCAATCCAGCACCCCCTTACTGAGTTGTCCAAGTAAACTGTACCCTCAGTCTCCGCTTCCCTCATTTGTGCAAGCCTCCTCTGCCCTCCAGCAACTTTGCCTTGCTTTGTTTTCTCACTGCAGTTTTCTCCATGAGAGCAGGCTCTGCCTTTTCTTGCTAATGTGCCCAGGACCAAGCACCTCATAGGCACTTTGTTAAAAAACTTATTGAAAGAAGAAAGCAAACTTCATACCCCTCTTCACCAGCATTGTAAAAAAAAACAAATAAATACAAAACTACCACCTTCAGGGCTGGAGTGATAGTACAGCAGGTACGGCATCTGTCTTTCACAGTCAATTGGTTCCCAAGCCCCGTCAAGAGTGATCCCTGAGCACTGCTGGTTGTGGTCCAAAAACAAAAACAAAACACTTCCCCAAAGCAAACAAAATTAAAAAGCAAAACTGGCACCCTTTCTCTGACACACCCCATGTTTCTGGTCACCTAGATTAGAAATATTCAAACTTGGGGCCAGAGCAGTGGTGCAGCGGGTTCAGTGTTTGAGTGCATATTGTCAACCTAGGTTCAATCCCCAGAACCACATGTTATCTCTAGAACCCTGTTAGGAGTGATCCCTGAGCACTGGGCCAGGAGTAATCCTTCAGTCCCCCCAGGTATGGACTCCAAAAGAAAATAGAGCACAAGAAGTTTGTTGAAAGTGAAAAATCAAATTTCACACCCTTCTTTACCAGTGATGGAAATGAGCAAATCAATTCAAAATATTCACCCTTCTCCTTTGAAAGCTTTCCCAGAGACCTAGATTAGAAATGTTCAAACTTTTTGGATTCTATATATTCTATATTTGCCAAATACAAGACTCTAAATATTCGGGCCATACCCCACTCCTTAAATGGCTTGGAATTCTTTTTCTGTTTTCTGCTTATTTTGTTGGTAGCACACGGCTCCCTGCTTTGTTTTGTTTGCTTAAACATTATTGTTGCAGGGCTGGAGTGATACCACAGCAGGTAGGGCGTTTGCCTTGCACATGGCAGACCTGGGTTCGATCCTTGGCCTCCCAGGAACAATTCCTGAGAGAAGACCCTGGAGTAACCCCTGATGATCGCGGGTGTGACTCAAAAAAGAAAAAAAAAATATTGTTGGAGTGATTAGTTGTAGGTGCTGATTAGTTATAAAATTTCCAGAGATTTAAAACTTGGAAATGAGGTATGTCCAGGCATCCTATGGATGGTGATGAAAGTCTGTCAAGGGTCCAGAGCGATAGCACAGCAGGCAGGGCCTTTGCTTTGCACTTGGCCGACCAGGGTTCAATTTCCAGCATCCTATATAGTCCCCAGCACCACCAGGAGTAATTCCTGAGTTCAGTGACCCCTGAGCATTGCTGGGTGTGACCCAAAAGCAATAAATAAATAAACAAATAAAATAAATAAAGTTAGACTACTTCAGATTAATATGCCAGGAGTAAGTAATACTAGAATTAATACTCTCCCAGGAGTAATTCCTGAGTGCAGAGCCAGGAGTAACCCCTGAGCATTGCTGGGGTGTGACCCCAAAGCAAACAAACAAACAAATAAATAAACCTATAAACAAATAAAATAAAGTCGGGCCACTTCAGATTAATATGCCAGTAGAAATAAATTTTTTTTAAAAAGTCTTTCAAGTCTCTGAAATGTTATTCAAGTCATTTAGTACATTTATCTATTCCTGGGCAAAAGCGGTACCTTTACATTGACTTTCAAAAGAGTCAAGGGCGTGATTCCTTCGATAGCTCAGTTGGTAGAGCAGAGGACTGTAGTGGAAGGCCTCAAAAGAGTCAAGGGCTTGGAGAATATAATAATCAGGGCTCATACCTAGCATGCACTGGACCAGAGTTTGATTCCTGGCACCACGTACTGCCTTAATCATCACCTAGTCCAGCCCTGGAAGCCCCAGCACCACTGGAGCGACTCGGGCCTCCTCAGCACTGCAGGCCCCAAGCAACATTGTGTCCTCAGGTCCTTATATTGGCTCTGGCCTATCCAGCACTGCAGGCCCTAAACAGCATTGCATCCTCAGGTCCTTATATTGTCCTGCTGGCCAAGAGAATCACTGCTTACAGTTCCTGTGTCCCATGAACACTGCTTGGGAGACTCCCTAAAAAAAATAATAAAAAGAACTCTGTGCTCTGTGCTCCCCTCACTGATCGGTTCTCTCACCTCTAAATTCTCATCGCAGTCTACAGATGCTGGACCGGCCCCTCTCCTGAAGCACCACCATCCTCGGCCTCTTTCAGTGTAGAGCCGTGTCTCTCTTAGGGCCCTCCTTGATCTGGTCCCATCTCACTATTCCAGACTAATCCTCCACTCCTCTCTTCTGACCCCTCTGCCCAGGCAGCCTCTGTCACAATCTTGCCCCTTCCTGACCTTGGCAGAGGCTTGAGGAGACTTGGATCATGATTCCAGACACTGGAGGAGTGAAGGCCCTCACCGTGACAACACACAAAGCTCTGTAGAGGGCAGCGGAATCTGGCCACATGGGCCTAGATGGAATCCAAGGAACGTTGTAGTCTGACCCAGGACAGGCAGCGCGCCTTACACACACACACACACACACACACACACACATTTTATTTTGTGTGTGTGTGTGTGTGTGTGTGTGTGTGTGTGTGTGTGTAGGTCAAACCTGGTGATACTTAGGGCTTACTCCTGACCTTGGCTTACTCCTGGCTTTGTGCTCAGGATCACTCCTGGTGGGCTAGGTGGGATGTTATGTGGTGCTGGGAATAGAATCTGGGTTGACTGCATGCAAGGCAAGCACCCCACCCATTCTGCTATTGCTTTGGCCCCAGCGATAGGCAGAGTTTTAAAGCATAGGAGCCAGGGAACATGCCTTCTGCAGAAAATCCTTGGCAGATGGAATGATCTGGTCTGAGTAGGAAGATAGGAAAAGGGTTTAACTGAGGGCTTACTGGTTTAACTCAGGGTTTGGGTGTATCTGCTCATGGCGGATGACAGGAGGGCTCAGAGGCAGGAGTGAGCAGGCTGAGAGCAGGTGAAAGGGGCCTATTTCAGGGCTGTGCCAAGGACACTGAAAAAGCTAATTGGCCAGCCTACTAATAGTGATTGAACAGCGACTTCCTGCCTGACAGAATTCATTGTGGGACTGGAGCTGAGGAGGTAGATTTTATTCACAAAGAGAAATTGATGGTAGAAGGAGTGGACATTGGGAAGATGATTAAGCCAGGGAAATAGTTGCAGGAGCCTAAGGTAGAAACCTCACTCTTTACAGAATAAAGTAGGAACATAGCCAGGCATTTTGGTCTGGGAACAGACAGAATAGGACTGGCAGCCAGGGAAGATATCCTGCCTAGATAGCTCAAGAAATAAATCTTTCATTTCATTGTTTTTGTGGGGTGGGAGGTAGGGACGGGGATTAGGCTATACCCAGCAGTGGTTAGGGGTTGTTCCTGACTCTGTGCTCAGGAGTGACCCCTGGCAGTGCTGGGCGGTGGGGGGAAACCAGATGTTATGTGACTGGAATCTGGGTCTGTAGGATATAAGGCAAACATCTTTAAAATTTATTTTTTAATTTATTAAAAATTTTATTATTATACCACCCTGAGATATACAATTACAAGGATGTTTATGATTTTTAGTCATATAGTGTTCCAACACCCATCCCTCCACCAGGGTACCCTTCCCAACACCAATGTCCCCAGATTTCCTCCCCCAAGGCAAACGTCTTTACCTCTGTAAGTTTTTTTGCATCCCAAGTAAGTCTTTGGTGCTGGAATTTGGGTTTCCTGGATGATAATAGATTAATAGCTTTAATTTTATGGAGTGCTTACTAGGAGGTACTTGGTGTTATTTTATGAAATTCTCACCATAACTCTGAAGTCAGGGAATTGTCATGTTTATTTTATATATATAAAATTATTTTATATATATAATTATTTTTTTGTTTTTTGGGTCACATACTGTTTTAGACTTAGAAACTGAGGCAGGTATAGATTGGCTAAGGAACACCCTGTCCAAGGTCATAGATACACATAATTAATAACAGCAATAAGACTTGAGCCCAGGTCATTTGGGTTCAGGACCTTGCTTCATAAACTTATCTGTCAGCTGTCAGCAGACCCCAAGACACAGGGGCTGCCCAGTGAGGATTGCTGTGACACACGGACTGTCCAGTGAGAATTGCTGTGACACAGTTGCTGTCCAGTGAGAATTGCTGTGACACAGTTACTGTCCAGTGAGGATTGCTGTGACACAGGGGGCTGCCCAGTGAGGATTGCTGTGACACAGTGACTGCCCAGTGAGGATTGCTGTGACACAGTGACTGCCCAGTGAGGATTGCTGTGACACAGTGACTGCCCAGTGAGGATTGCTGTGACACAGTGACTGCCCAGTGAGGATTGCTGTGACACAGTGACTGTCCAGTGAGGATTGCTGTGACACAGTTACTGTCCAGTGTGGATTGCTGTGACACAGGGTCTGTCCAGTGAGGATTGCTGTGAGACAGTGACTACCCAGTGAGGATTGCTGTGACACAGTGACTGTCCAGTGAGGATTGCTGTGACACAGGGGCTGCCCAGTGAGGATTGCTGTGACACAGGGGCTGCCCAGTGAGGATTGCTGTGACACAGTGACTGCCCAGTGAGGATTGCTGTGACACAGGGGCTGTCCAGTGAGGATTGCTGTGACACAGTGACTGCCCAGTGAGGATTGCTGTGAGACAGTGACTACCCAGTGAGGATTGCTGTGACACAGTGACTGTCCAGTGAGGATTGCTGTGACACAGGGGCTGCCCAGTGAGGATTGCTGTGACACAGGGGCTGCCCAGTGAGGATTGCTGTGACACAGTGACTGCCCAGTGAGGATTGCTGTGACACAGTGACTACCCAGTGAGGATTGCTGTGACACAGTGACTGTCCAGTGAGGATTGCTGTGACACAGGGGCTGCCCAGTGAGGATTGCTGTGACACAGTGGCTGCCCAGTGAGGATTGCTGTGACACAGGGGCTGCCCAGTGAGGATTGCTGTGACACAGGGACTGCCCAGTGAGGATTGCTGTGACACAGGGGCTGCCCAGTGAGGATTGCTGTGACACAGTGACTGCCCAGTGAGGATTGCTGTGACACAGGGGCTGCCCAGTGAGGATTGCTGTGACACAGGGGCTGCCCAAGGAGGATTGCTGTGACACAGTGACTGCCCAGTGAGGATTGCTGTGACACAGTGACTGTCCAGTGAGGATTGCTGTGACACAGTGACTGCCCAGGGAGGATTGCTGTGACACAGGGGCTGCCCAGTGAGGATTGCTGTGACACAGGGGCTGCCCAGGAGGATTGCTGTGACACAGGGGGCTGCCCAGTGAGGATTGCTGTGACACAGTGACTGTCCAGTGAGGATTGCTGTGACACAGTGACTGCCCCGTGAGGATTGCTGTGACACAGGGGCTGCCCAGTGAGGATTGCTGTGACACAGTGACTGCCCAGTGAGGATTGTCGTGACACAGGGACTGTCCAGTGAGGATTGCTGTGACACAGGGGCTGCCCAGTGAGGATTGCTGTGACACAGTGACTGCCCGTGAGGATTGCTGTGACACAGGGGCTGCCCAGTGAGGGATTGCTGTGACACAGTGACTGCCCAGTGAGGATTGTCGTGACACAGGGACTGTCCAGTGAGGATTGCTGCCACAGTGTCATTTGTCTCTAATGTCATTTGTCATTCTGCCCCTTTCTTGCTTTCATCCTCCTCCTAATTTTCTCCTCTGTGGAGGCTCAGGTGGTAAGTAATGGAAAAGCAGAGACTGAGAAAGGCTCAGAGAAGAGCCACAAAAATGATTCAGGAAAGAAAAGGAAAGGATTGACAGATGTGGAAAGATAGAGAGATATATTTATCCGACTGGGCTGGGTGATAGTTAAGAAAGGATATGGACACCCAAGGGGCAAGGAATGGACTAGATCTGTCTATTTTTTAGGGACTTTACAACACCGGCATCAATACTTCTCTCTTTCTGGTCTCCTGCTGAAATACAACAAGGATTTATTGAGTGTAGGAGGCTTTGCTTTTAGATTCAATGTGTTTCCAGAGGCTGCGTCTTAAGTGGATCAGTTGTAAGGTAAAACCTGAGGGCAACTGTGTTAGTGCCTTCATCTGAGCTGATGTATTTTCAGCTGATATATTTTGGCATTATTGTTCGGCGGCATCAAATGAATGGGATGAGATAGAAAGAAATGATTTTTATACCTGAAAGAGACTTTAAAGATCATCTAATCTTCACTTTATAGGTACGTAGACTGAAGTTTGAGCTATTAGTGATCTATCCAAAGTCCTATGGTGAGGTTGGTGTCAAGGGAAGCGGCATGAAGAGAAGGAACAGCTTGGATGAAAGCTATGAAAAGAGCTCAGTCAGCCCCAAGGCAGACACAGGAGGGGCCCTTTGTACCAGCCCCAGATCTAATGTTTGCTGCTGGGCCGAGCCATCAGTAGTCAACCCAGGTCTCTGCCCTCAGAGCACTTACATTCTCCTAGAATGATTGGGATTGCCAAACTTCATGCTAAAGCCAGTTGTCCTCCCTTCTGGAGATGTAGCTATGTAGCTAAAGATCAGTGGACTAAAGCAAGACACTTTGGACGCTTTGTTTAATTCATGACTATCTATCTGGAATGAGCCCTCAACTCAGACTCGCAATTTTTTTTTTTTTTGTTTACTCCTGGCAGGGCTGAGGGGATAATTCTGATTTTGTATTCAGAAATGACAGTGGCAGTGCTCAGGGGACCATACACGGTGTTGGAAATTTGAACTAGGTCCAAGGCATGTGCCTTAATTTATTTTTTTTTTCCCTTGGGCCATTCCTAATGGTGCTCAGGGCTTATTCCTGGCTGTGCTCAGGGTATCATATGGGATGCCTCGAATAACTCCTGGTGGTGTTCAGGGGACCATATGGGATGCCTGGGATCAAACCTGCATTGACCTCGTTGCAAGGCAAGTGCTCTATCTGCTGTACTATTTCTCCAGTTCCGTGCCTTAACCTCTTTACCATTTCTCTAACCCAATTAAAAAGAAATTCTGGGGCCGGAGCGATAGCCCAGTGGGTAGGGCATTTTTCCTTGTACGGCGCCGGCCTGTGCTGGCCCAGGTTCGATCCCCGGCATCCCATATGGTCCCCCGAGCACTGCCAGGAGTAATTCCTGAGTGCAGAGCCAGGAGTAACCCCTGTGATCCAAAAAAGCAAAAGAAAAAAATTCTGCTTTTGGGCCACACCCAGTTGTGTTTGGAGGCTACCCCTGACATTATTGCTTGAGGTCACTCCCTGTGATTTTCAGGGGACCATGTGGTACAGGGGATTCAACCCAGACCTCTGGAATGCAGAGCATGCACACCTGCCTTTTTGGACCATCTCCCTAGCCCTTGCCAGATTTAGTAGTTTTGTTTTTCTTCTTGAAGAGGTTTAGAAATACCTCTGGAGGGCTGGAGCGATAGCACAGCAGGTAGGGCATTTGCCTTGCATGTGGCTGACCCAGGTTTGATCCCCGGCATCCCATATGGTCCCCTGAGCACTATCAGGAGTAATTCCTGAGCGAAGAGCCAAGAGTAACTGCTGAGTATTGCTGGGTATGACCCAAAAAGCCAAAAAAAAAAAAAAAAAAAAAAAATACCTCTGGAAATCCTTTGACTTTCTCCCATTAGATAGACTTTTCTCCCTGTTCTTCCCCTAGAATCTGGGTGGGGCTTTGTGACTGCTTCAAACACTAGAGCAGAAGGCAGGATGCTGTGTTTCCTCAGGGGACAATGGAAAAGTATTTTCTGCCAGCTGCTATGTAAAAGAGTCTAGTTGTTCTGTGGCCAGCATTAGGAAAGACTACATGGATAGCTTACTGTACATATATATAATCACTGTCTCACTGTCTTCCCGTTCATCATCTATTGGCTCCAGCGGGCACCGGTAACATCTCCATATGTCCTGTCTCATGCTAGTAGAGACCAAGGGCATCTGCTTGCTCCAGGAACATAAAGAGCCTCAAAACCATTCCATCAGGTCATGGGAATGAGGTCTAAATTTGTTACTGGTATTTGGCATATCAAATACGACACGGGTAGCTTGCCAGGCTCTGCTGTGCGGGTAGCATACTCTTGTAGTCATCTCTAAATCCAGAGTTTATTGATGAACCGCGAGCGGCAAGTGGCCGCTCAAGCTGGGCTCTGATAAGTTGGTCTGCTGGGTGGAGTTCTGACGAGAGGGAAGTCTGGATGTGGAAAATGGAGGCCCTCATGGAGTAGGGGTTCTGACTCTACTGCATCGGACTGACAGTGAAATCGCCCTCCTGGAAAGTCTGACAGTGGTCTACAAAAGCAGCATCGATCTCTATTTCTATGTGATCGGCAACTCCTATATATAATATATAACAAATATTATGATATAATAAAACACATGCATATGTATATGCACATATATGTTATAATTCATGCATGTCTATACATATATATGTATATATGCACACATATATATAGAGAGAGAACAAGAGAGCGAGAAAGAGCAAGAGAGGCTGAGAGAGCCAATTCTCTGCACCCAAGCTAGTGAATTTGCAGCCCTAGAGCAGACTGTCTGAACATATCTTCCAGATGACCCCATCCTCACTCTGACAGCACTTGTGAGGATCTTGGTGGAGGACTGCCTGTCCAACTGTGCTCATGCCCAGATTCCCGAGAAATTAAAAGATAGTTCTTTGAAGAACCTTCCCCTCCTCTTCCTCCTCTGCAAGGGGATGCACCCATGCACGGTTGCTGTGCTCCAACACTTGGCTGCAGGACACTGCTCAGCTGCAGTGCTCGTGCACACTCTCTTGTGGTGATGGCCGTGGAGTTGCTCTCCTGGCCACAGCGCTTACCTCATGTCTTTGGTTTTTCTTAGTAGGATGTGTTAGGGCTTTCAGCCACCAGTGGTAGTGCTCACACACAACTGTTATGATGCAGTGGGAAAATATTGGAGGACAGCTATTTGTTATCACAGATAACAGTGAAAGGAGCTGCCAGGCTGGATATAGTGTCAGACTGTGATTGAGGCTTGTGGTGGCTTGTGGCCTCACATTTGCAAAGCAGGCACTTAAGCCACTGAGTCATTTCTGAGCACCCAAGATAATTGTTCTCATCATCTGGGAACTCAGAAATGTCCCTTTTGGGGTAATTTGTTTAATAACTATAGGAGTTGAGACATGATCCTTAAAAGGCATTTTTCCTTTTTCAGATCTCTAACGTTGCTTTTACCCATGCTCTTAGCTAATAGTCCACTGTCAAAATCCAGGGACAGAATAGAAGCAAACAATCAGAAATCTCTTCACTTCTGCCCTATAAACCCCCTCTGCCATTGATTTCACCCAAGCTCTTTGCGCACCCTTGTATTTGGAGACTGGGAGGAAAGGACTGTCCCTTTCCTGTCAGGAGGCCATCGCTCCCACCCCCTAAACTGGGCAGGTATCCTCTGCTGGGCTCAGTGTCCCTGCCTTGATCTGCGAGGATATGAGCCAGAGACCCAGGAGAGTCAGATACCACATACTGAGGGGGCAGAGCTGATGCTCCTGTGGCTCTGTGAGTGCCCATTGTGGGTGGCTAGTCTGTGGAGGTGTCTTCCAGAACTGTCATCATTATGAGAGCCTTTGCTGGGGCAGGAAAAACAATACAATGGGGAAAGTGCTTTGCCTTCCAGGCCGCAGACACTGGTTCACCTTTGGCACTACAAATGATTCTCTGAGTACCACCTGAAGTGATCCTGGGGCGCTGGCTGGGTGTGGTCCCAAACTTCAGCCCGCAGTTCTCCCCCCTCCCACAACACCCATGAGTTCCTTTGGCTTCGTTTTTTTTTTTTTCCTGGGTTGCCTTGCATTCTGCCCTGTTTATTTTTGCTGGTTTCTCAGACTTAAATCAGCTTTGTTTGTCTCCTGATGTTTGGATTCATGCCTTTTCCTTTTTAATGTAGCAAGAGTTTGTTTCTACTCCCTGTCCCTCTCCCCCAATCAAGAACACCGTTTTTAAAACATTTTATTATATCACCATGAGATAGATAATTACAAAGTTGTTCATGACTGGATTTCAGTTATACGGTGTTCCAGCACCCATCCCTCCACCAGTGCACATTTCAGAAAATCTAAACTGCAAAGTGAGTATGCACTAAAAAGGCAGCTTGTGGTACTGAGCTCCTAATTCCTCTCTCCAAGGCGAAACACACTGATGACATAATATACAGCTATGCATTATACGAGATCGGGCTCGCTTCAGGGTGGTATGGCTGTAGACTACAGCTATGTGTTATAATTTCAAATAATGCTCTTTGTAGGATTCGTTCATTGTAGGGCCTAGATTTTATTTTAGGAATAACATGGTGAACAAAATAGATGCAATTCCCATCTTCATTCATGGGGCTTATCTCGTGAGTATGTGGAGCCCTTCAAAAAATTTTTTTTTACCCAAGCTCTACAAATTGAGATATAGAGCCAAGGGTGGCATTTAAAAAAGGCACTGATCAAAGATCTGCTTGCTACTAAACAGATTGCTGAACATCTATCGCTCCTGAAGGCTAATTCTAAAGAGAAAGGGTGTGTACAGCCACAGGGAGATGCTAATACTGTGTCTGGCATTGGGTATAATATATGCCCAGTCCGATATAGCGCTGGGCTGGAGTGGGCTTGTGTGGACTGCCTAATGAGATACCAGATAAGAAGATAACTTGGGTGTAATCAGACACCGAATATGAAGATAACTTGGGTCTATGAGGCCTGACCTCACTCATGAAGTGAAAGGAAATTGCAGAGCAGAGTAGGTCATGATTCACCCTAAATTTGCAATCTCCTAGATCACTCTGTCTCTCCTGGTTTGAGTTCATGAAGAGATAGAAAAATCAGCAACATGGTAGAGAACTGTCAGTGCTGGAGTTTTCTCCGTAAAGAAGGGATTTTTTTTTTATTTATTTATTTATTTATTTATTTATTTATTTATTTATTCATTTTTGATTTTTGGGTCATACCTGGTGATACTCCTGGCTCTGCACTCAGAAATCACTTTTTTTTTCTTTTTTGGGTCAACACCCGGCAATGCTCAGGGGTTACTCCTGGCTCTGCACTCAGGAATTACTCCCTGGAGGTGCTCGGGGGACCATATGGGATGCCGGGGATCGAACCCGGGCCAGCATGGGCCGGCCGCGCAAGGCAAACGCCCTACCTGCTGAGCTATCGCTCTGGCCAGAAATTACTCCTGGTGGTGCTCAAGGACCATATGGAATACCAGGGATCAAACTCGGGTCTGGTGCATGCAAGGCAAATACCCAACTTGCTCCAATCCCAAGAAGGGTTCTTTTTTTTTTTTTTTTTTGCTTTTTGGGTCACACCCGGCGACGCTCAGGGGTTACTCCTGGCTCTGCGCTCAGGAATTACCTCCTGGAGGTGCTTGGGGGACCATATGGGATGCCGGGGATCAAACCCGGGCCGGCATAAGCCGGCTGCAGTGCAAGGCAGGTGCCCTACCCACTGGGCTATTGCTCCGGCCCCAGGAAGGGTTCTTTAGTTGAAAGTTTGCCACAAGTGGTGGTGAGGGTTGGTGGGGAGGGGAGGAGAGGATAGAGAAGGGACCTAGACTATGACAATGATGGTTGGGAATGATCACTCTGGACAAGAACTGAGTGCTGAAAGTGGGTAAATGAACAAATATGATAGCTTTTCAGTACCTGTAGTATAAACCATAATGTCAAAAAGGGGGTGGGTGGGAAGGGAAACTGGGAAACTGGGGACATTGGTGGTGGGGAACGTACATGGTGGAGGAATGGGTGTTGAAACATTCATTGTGTGACTGAAACACAATCATAAAAACCTTTGTAACTGTATTTCATGGTGGTTCAATAATTTTTTTGTTTTTACATTAAAAATTTTTTTTTATTATACCACAGTGAAACATACAGTTACAAAGGTGTTCTTGGTTCAAAGAACAGTACAAAGGTGTAATTGGTTCAAAGAACAGTACAAAGGTGTAATTGGTTCTTGGTAAAACAGCATTCCAGCACCCATCCCCCACCAGTGCCCCATCCCCACCACCAGTATACCCACCCCCTCCCGCCCACCCCAGGCTGCCTCAATAGCAGGTACCCCCCTTTCCTCTCTCTCTCTCTCTCTCTCTCTCTCTCTCTCTCTCTGTCTCTTTCTGTCTCTGCATCTCTCTCCCCTTCTTTTACACATTGTGGGTAGCAGACATTTAGGGTTTATTGTTTTTATTGAATTCAAAGTCTCTTTGAATTCAATAAAATTTTTAAGGGAAGAAAAAAGAAAGGATCTTTAGATAGAGAACAGGTGTTTCCTTTTCTTAGGAAAGAAATGTGGTAATAATCTAATAATTAAGCATTCAAAAGTAAAATTCCCATTGTGATAAGTCCCATTAAGTGGGGCTCATAGTAATTTACTTAATTATTTATTTATAGATATTTTAGTTGCTTCCTATCTTTTTTCTTATATAAACTCAGTGGCGAACATCTAGGGACATAGATCTAGTTATATATTTACCAACTGGCTCATATTAAGTAAATTCCCAGGTGTAGAATTGCGGGATTAGAGGAAATATACATTCCAAAATTTGATCCCTATTTCTACCAAACTGCTTTCCAGGAATGTTGCATTCCCACCAACAGCAAATTAAACTAGTTACAGGCTATAACAAGGGACGCACTAAGTCTTCTTTAAATGATTTAGGGGCTGGAGTGATAGTACCTTGGGGAGGCTGTTTGCATAGCACATGCTGGACCCTGGTTCAATCCCTAGCATCCCTTATGGTCCCTGGAGCCAGCCAGAGATGATCCCTGAATACAGAGCCAGAAGTAACTGCTGAGCTATGCTGGGTGTAGTCCCAAACCCCAAAACAAAGAAATGATTCAAATGCAAGGTTCAGTTTATACAAAATCACATAAAGTGATAGTGAAAAGTTTGTAGGGCATTTGCTGGTCATTTTACTTTCTGATCATTGTATTTCACTTACTTTTTGCCTTCTGGTTCACAACGCTGTGGCCCTGACAGGGCTCAGGGGACCCCATTTGGTGGGGGTCCTGGAGATTGCATACACAACATGTACTCAACCCATTGAACTCTCTGGCTCTCTATGATCATTTTTATTTTAATTTTTAAATTAAAAGCTCTTTTTTGGGCCACACCCAGCAGTGCTCAGCAGCTACTTCTGGCTCTGTGCTTGTTTTAATCCTCATTCTTATGAGGAGGTTGTCCTGATTTCCATTTTGAAACTGATTTAAACAAGATTAAACTGTCCAAGGTCACAGAGCTGTCGATGGCAGAGACAGCTAGAATCCAGGCAGGCTGGTTCCTGCGGTTGTGTTCATAACCTTGGATACCACAAGCCACACAACACACCCGCTTCTTGACACAGCACCCTTGAAGAAGAAAAGATAAAAGGATGCTGCTGTAAAAGACGAATTCTTTTAAGAAAAGGTGTTCCTTTCATGCAGATTTTCCTGATAATAAAGAATATGAAAGAACCATTGACAATGTGTCATGTATGTAAGAAAATCTGCTAAGTAAAATGTTTTCCAAAGATTTGCATGAAACATCAGCTGGATTTTGATGCTTGCTGGTTGTTTAAAATGTTTATTCATGTTGAACAATGTTTATTTATTGAAAGTACCATCTATTTAAATCAAATTATCTCCATAACTGAATATTTATATGGATGCTTTATTGAATATTCCTAAACATTTGCCCAAACCACAAACCATTTATTCACAGTTATAAATGTTTACTTCTTTAGAGTAAAAAAATTGCTTAAAAGGAACTTAGAAGCAAATGACATTTCTGTATTTTGTGAACATCTGCAATGCTTTTTGCACATTAGCTGTTAGATATTCCTGCCTTAGAAAATGGTTAGATATTCTAATTATTTATGTTCAATAAAATATTTAAAATTTACACAGCTTCTCTTTTATTGTGTCATATAACAGCAGTAGCTCTTGGCTCTGGGACAGGCTGGTAATAGATGGGTTTTGAGATTTTTCAAACACCTCAGCTTTGCGCCAGCATTTAATTAGCTGAAACCCCATTTATTTCACTGTACACTCTAGCGCCATGAATGTTAGGCCTTAAATAATCCTAGGCTGAACAGATGCCAGTATGAACTGTGAAAAAAAAGCAATAAACGAAGTGATGGAGTGCCTCAGACTTTTATTCACTGTACTGAAGTTTCCAAGGGACTAGATTTGGAAATCTGAGTGATGTCTCTGAAGCATCATTGACCCCTGACTGAGGGCCCCAGCGACATGCTTGTGAGCCTGAGAGAGGAGGAACACTTGGGCAGACTGGAGGCTGGAAATAGCTGGAAGGGAGGGGGCCTCACCTCGGGCACTGCGAGGTGATGAACTCTCCACCCTCTTGTGCTCTCTCCTCTGGAGTCCAGGCTTCTCATTGCTGAATTCCAAATCCAAGAGGGAATTTACCCCTCCTTCCTCTCGTGGGTGTGTGAGTGTCTGTTGTGTTAGTGAGCACTTTCGTTGTGTTTGAATCATGGGGGCTCCTGCTTTTCAGATTTCACTCAGTATTTTCTCTCCCTATACATGTGTACGGACGGAGCATCACCCCTTTCCTCCAGCCCTATTCCTTCACTTCATCGTGCTTGTTTGGACAAAACAAGTGTGGGCTGCAGTTGTCTTCTTCCTGGATCAGGAGCTTGTATATCATCAGTTGTGTGAATTGGTTGGGGTACTCACATATATTTGGTTGTGTGCTGGTGTGTGTATGTGTGTGTGTGTGTGTGTGTGTGTGTGTGTGTTTATATTCTGTTGTGCTGTGAGGGAATTTTTTTAAACAGTCGGACCATGCTGGGAGCATGTGGGAAGTACTGGGGGTTTACTTGTGACCTCCTGTTGGCAGGGAAGATTAATATGCAAATACGTGCCAGGAGCCCAATACTAGTGGTCCCATCTGCCCTCCTCTCCTGCACCATTGTATTCTATTCACTATATTTCAAGGCAAGGTCTGACGCAATGAGAAAATGAATTAGAAAACAAGAGGAGGTACACCATACAGATTTCACTGTTCTCTCTGCTGTCTTTTCCTGTTTCTTATTTTCTTTTTTCTTCACCCTTCTTTAAGTACAAGAACTTTATGGGAGGAATATGAGAAGAAAATCAGGAAACTGTGGACTATACACCACACACACAGGGGGATGGTATTTTTTGTTTTCACAAACAAGTCAGTTTTGGAACATCTTCCATGTTGGTTCACTCAACCTCAATTTTAAAAGAAATGTAGGCATCTTGATTCATAATAGCACTGATATAAATATTTCAGGCATATTCGCTCTCCCCACTCCAACCTCACCAGAAGGTTCCTGCTGCTCCACTGCTATAGGTCCCCTCTTCCTGGTTCCTTCACTAGCAAACTCACTTCTCTAGGCAGATTCTCAGGGGTTGCTATTCTTGCTATTTGCTTATTCCCTTCCTTTGCTTCTCTAAACTCCAAATATGAGAGAAATCATCCCATGTTTGTCCTTTTGACTCACTGTTCCTGTGATGCCCTTTTAGCTCCTTCCAGGTTGCAGTGAATTGCAGGATTTCATCTTTTCTTTTATTTGAGAGTATTTCATTGTATATACCATCCCATTTTCTTTCTTTTTTTCTTTTTTTGCTATTTAAAAGTTTTTTTTTAATTAAAAACATTTTTTGGCATTGAAGCCGCCCCCAGTGGTGCTCAGGGTTCAATCTAGTGGTTTTTGGTGGACCAAACCCAGGGGGGCAGCTTTTAAGGCACGTGCCCAGCCCCCTGTATTCTCTCTCTCCTACTGTACTGTCTCTTTGGCTCCATTGTTGATTGATTTTTGTGCCACACCTGGTGGTGGTACACAGGGCTTATCCTGGCTCTGCAATCAGGGATCACTTCTTCTGCGGCTTGGGGAACAATATGGGTGCCAGGGAGCAAATTGGGGCCAGCCATATGTAAGGCAAGTGCCCCACCTGCTGTATTCTCTCTCCAGCCCTCTTTATCCACTTCTCTGTTGGGCACTTGGGTTGTTCCCAGATTTTGACAATTGGGAATAGGGCTGTAATGAACATAGGAAAATAGCTCCTCCTCTTTTTAGTTTTTTAAAAAAATTATTACTGGGCTGGAGCAATAGCCCAGCGGGTGGGGCATTTGCCTTGCACGCAGCCGGCCTGGGTTCGATCCCTGGCATCCCATATGGTCCCCTGAGCACCGCCAGGAGTAATTCCTGAGTGCAGAGCCAGGGTAACCCCTGAGCATCGCGGGTGTGACCCAAAAAAGCAAAAAAAAAATTTTATTATTATTATTATTATTATTATTGCTTTTTAGGTCACACCCGGTGATGCTCAGGGGGTTACCTCCTGACTCTGCGCTCAGGAATTACTTCTGGCTGTATATGGGATGCGGAGAATCAAACCTGGGTCGGCAATGTGCAAGGCAAATGCCCTGTCCCCTGTGCTATCGCTCTGGCCCCTCCACCTCATTTTAAAATGAATTGCTTAGATCTCTAGAAATATTGCTGTATCTTATTTTATTTATTTACTCATCTACCTGTCTGTCTGTCTGTCTGTCTGTCTATCTATCTATCTATCTATCTATCTATCTATCTATCTATCTATCTATCTGTCACACCTGGCAATGCTCAGGGGTTGCTTCTGGCTCTGCACTCAAGAATTACTCCTGGTGGTGTTCAGGGAACCATACGGGATGCCAGGGATTGAACCTGAGTTGACCTCATGCAAGGCAAAGGTCCTACCCGCTGTGCTGTTGCTCCAGACCCTGGATGTATTTTATTTTAAAATTGATGTCTGTCAGATAATAGAAAATATATATTGTGCCTGCCCCTGGATCTTGGCACAGCCTCAGAAATCCTTGTAATTTTCTGTGTGAGGAAAGCAGAAGGACTTTTGATTCAATGCTCGGTCTTTGAAGCCAGTTTATGACCGGCTCCTGAAACCTTATAAATTTCCTGGGGAATGCAGTGTCTTTTGTTCTAGTGAGATGACTCTGGGTGGGCTATTGGAAAGCTCCTGAATGGGTTTTCTCACTGGAAAGACCAATTCCGGCTTGGAACTTTGGAATTTTCACCACCCCATCTCCATTCTCTTGAGAAGGGGAGGAGGGCTTTAAAACAAGCAAACAAAAAGAAATAAACCAGCATTCATACATAATGAAGCTCTGTGTAAAATACTCCCAGAGGTACAGGGAGTATAGGATTTGGGGTGTTTGCAGGCAGGCAAGTGGATGCAGACTGGAGAGAAAAACTATGAGACAGAAACTCCTTCCTTTGTTTGGTATGTTTTCAGGTTTTGTGCTGTATATCTCAACATCTGACTGTTCACCTGTATACATTGATCCTTTGATAAACTAGCAAATGTTAAGTGCTTCTTTGGGTTTTGTGAACTGGTTCCAGAAAATTAATTGAAATTCAGGGAGGGAATCCTTGGACACCAATCTGTAGTCATCGTTGAGAGTGTAGGTATGGCCATAGGTGCCTGAAGTTTGTGTGGGTGTGAGGAAGGCTGGCTTGTGGAACTGAATTATATGGGATCTGTGGGATCTAGCTCTGCTCCCCAATAGTGGCAGAACTAAGTGAAAATGTAGGACACCCAGCAGATGTTTTAAGCATTGCTTGGTAGTTTAGGTAAATAACTCCAGCCAATAGACACTTTAAAAAAATTCTCATTTATTTCAACACCGTGATTTACAAAGTACAAAGTTTTTCACAGTACAGTTGTTACAAGCATTCATCATTCAATATCAGTCCCATCACCAGTGTGCCCCCCCACCAAAGACCTTCTTTTCCTATCCTCCCTCATCCCCTTGATTATTGATCACTTGATCACTTGAATCCCGTTATTCATCGATTTGCTCGAGCGGGCGCCAGTAACATTTCCATTGGACCCTATCACGTGCCAGTGTAGCCCAATGGCATCTTGTTGATTCAAGATTGTTAGAAATTGATTATTGCAACGTATAAATAGTAATGATATTGATAAAGTCATAAGCTTTTCCTGGATTGTTACGTGTGAATTTGGTTTATCATTATTTCATGTTTTCGCAACTACTATTTGGATCTATCTGAGCCTATTCTGAGTAATCTAACTTATATTGCTTTGTTAGAGCTAATTTGCTAAATATGGTCAAAAAACATTTTTAGAAGAAGGTTAATAGGGATTATTAAATCTCACCCTGGACCCATTGGGCCATCTGATCCTGCTGTATAAGAAACTACTGTTATGTTCTTACAGAGTAGAAATTGTGTCTACACATTTTGCTATGTTCTTACAGAGTAAAAATTGTGCCTACACACTGTTTTTTATTCTTTTTTGAGAATTCATGTCTGCGGCTGCGAGCTGGTATCATGTCTGCAGTTTGTTGGTCTCCTTGGAGATTTCTAGATGGGTAGATACTCCCTTTTGGAGTTGGACCCAGAAAATGCATCCGTCTCCCCACTTATTGGGCCCCTTCTGTGGTGCTCAGGAGGTCTGGGGGACAACAAGAGGGGATTGAAACTGGGGTTGGCTACGTGCAAGGCATGCATCTTAATTCATTTTTTAAAAAATATTTTTATTATACCACGTGAGATATACAGTTACAAAAGTGTTCATATTTGGGTTTCAGTCATATAGTGTTCCAGCACCCATCCCTCCACCAGTGTGTGTTTCCCACCACCAATGTCCCTGATTCCCCCTCCCCAGTCTGTGTCTATGGCAGGTAATTTTTGCCACCCCCTACTTTCAATGCTCAGTTCTATGCTGGTGTTATTGACTTGATCACTTGACTTGACATTCCCGTTATTCATCGATTTGCTCAAGCGGTGCCAGTAACATTTCTATTTGACCCTATCACATGCCAGTGTAGCCCAATGGCATCTGCTTGCTTCAGGAATACAAAGAGCCTCAAACCATTCATTCAGTGTGTTGACGAATGTTATTATTTACCATAATTATTGGTATACTGTTCCTTTCTCTGTATTACCTAACCTCTGACTCCTACACATTTGCAGTAGGTTCTACCCACTGATGAGACTTCCTGATCCATGTTTTGTCTGATCTTGGATATTGGTATTGTATTATTTTTTATATCCCGCAAATAAATGCAGTCATTTTATATCTGTACTTTTCTCTCTGGCTAATTTCACTTAGCATGATCCTCTCCATGTCCATCCATTTATAGGTAAATTTTATAATTTTGTTTTTCCTAACAGCTGCATAGTATTCCATTGTGTAGATGCACCACAGTTTCTTTATTCAGTCATATGTTCTCGGGCACTCTGATAGTTTCCAGATTCTGGCTATTGTGAATAGTGCTGCTATGAACATGCATCTTAATTCCTATACCATCTCTCTGAGCCCTCTCTTTCTTTTCTTCCAGAATCTTTTTAATGATTACCTACAGTGATTTATAACTTTGAATCATTACCAAAAGTGTTAATTTAATATTATTGTATATCATCTCATGCACATGTATAAGAATTTCCATAGGATATGATTCTTATCGTGCCTAAGGAAAAAATATCTTGATATTGTTGATATCTTGTTGATTGAATTTGTGTTTTCAGTTTTCATTTTAGAAGGGTCTTGCTAATGTCAGACATAGCTCAGTGGGTTCGAGCATGTGCTTTGAATGCAGAAGGCCCAGATTCAGTCCCTGGCATTGCATGGTTTCCCAAGCACTGCCTCGAGTGACCCTAAGCACCCCAGATATGGCTCCCAAAACAAAACAAAAACAGCAACAAAAAGAACCCTTCTCGAAAGAATATTCACCCAATACCCATCTGATAAGGGGTTAATATCCAGGATATATCAGGCACTGGTAGAACTTTACAAGAAGAAAACAAACAATCCCATCAAAAAATGGGGAGAAGAAATGTACAGAAACTTCAACAAGGAAGAAATTCGAATGGCCAAAAAACATATGAAAAAATGCTCATCATCACTAATCATCAGAGAGATGCAAATCAAAACAACAATGAGATACCACTTTACACCACAGAGACTGGCACATATTCAAAAGAGCAAGAACAACAAGTGCTGGCGTGGATGTGGGGAAAAGGGGACACTCATCCATTGTTGGTGGGAATGCTGGCTGGTACAGCCTTTCTGGAAAACAATATGGACATTCCTCCAAAGACTAGAAATTGAACTCTCATTTGACCCAGCCACACCACTCCTGGGAATCTACTCTGGGAAGCCAAAAATACGCAGAGGAAATACCATCCCTACCTTTATGTTCATAGCAGCATTACTCACAATAGCCAGAATCTGGAAGCAACCAGAGTGCCTGAGAATCGATGACTGGATAAAGAAGCTTTGGTACATCTACACAATGGAATACTATGCAGCTGTTAGGAAAATGAAGTCATAAAATTTGCCTATAAATGGATGGACATGGAAAAGATTATGTTGAGTGAAATTAGCCAGAAGGAGAGAGACAGATACAGAATGACTGCATTTATTTGCATGGCATAGATATATATGTGAATATTGTGATGCCAATATCCAAGGTCAAGTGAAACATGACCTTGTATCAGGAGGTCTTGTCAACGGTGGAAATTGTTGCAAACGTGTGGGAGTCAGAGGCTGGGTAGGACAGAGAATGGAACAGTGTGCTGACAATTGTTGAGGGTACTAGTGCCAACCTAGAACTGAGCATTAAATACAGGCAAAAGGATACACATGACAACCCTTTAATGTATGTTCTGTAGTCCATAGTCTGGAGGGGAAGGAAGGGAGAGAGAGAGAGAGAAAGGGAAAGAAATGGGGAACCTGACATGGAGGCGGGCTGGGGGAGGGAGGAGGAAATGGGTAGGTGGTGGTGGGAGATGGGCACTGGTGGAGGAATGGGTGCTGGAACACTGTATGACCAAAACCCAGGTATGAACTTTTTTTTTTTTGAAAAGTAATAGTCAAAACTTTTTTTTTTAAATAATATCTGCATGTTTTATTTATTTATTTTTTTTGTGGTGCTTCTCTTTTTTTTCCATTTTTTTTCCTTTTTTTAAAAATTTATTTATTTATTTATTTATTTATTTATTTTTAACATTTTATTATACCACCGTGAGATATACAATTACAATGCTGTTCACGCTTGGGGGTTTCGGTCACACAGTGTTCCAGCACCCCGCCCTCCACCAGTGCCCCCCAGCCACCACCCATGTCCCCAATTCCCTCCCCTCCCACATACTGCCTAAATGGCAGGTTCTTTGTCTCCCTCTCCTCTCCCTCTCTCTCTCCTCCTTCTCCCACACATTGTGGGTTGCACTACGTACACTTAGAAGCCATCATTTGCATTTTTTGTCTGTATTTAATGCTCAGTTCTATGTTAGCATCAGAACTTTAGACATTTATTCACACATGTTCCCTTCTCTATCTAAACTAACCTCTGACTCCCACACGCTTGTGGTAATTTCCACTTTCGGTAAGATCACCTAGTATATTTATGTCATGCAAATAAATGCAGTCATTCTATGTCTCTCTCTTTCCTTCTGACTAATTTCACTCAACATGATTCTTTCCATATCCATCCATTTATAGCAAAATTTCATAACTTCATTTTTTTCTGACAGCTGCATAGTATTCCACTGTGTAGATGTACCATAGTTTCTTTATCCAGTCATCAATTCTTGGGCATACTGGTTGTTTCCAGGTTCTGGCTATTGTGAATAGTGCTGCTATGAAAATAAAAGTGCGGATTGTGTTTCCGCTGTGTGTTTTTGGCTTTCCAGGTTATATTGCCAAGAGCGGTATGGCTGGGTCAAAGGGAGCTCAATTTCTAGTCTTTGGAGGAATGTCCATATTGTTTCCAGAAAGGTTGTACAAGTCGACATTCCCACCAACAGTGTATGAGAGTCCCCTTTTCCCCACATTCACGCCAGCACTTGTTGCTTTTACCCTTTTGGATATGGGCCATTCTCTGTGGTGTGAGGTGATATCTCATTGTTAAAACTTTTTTTTTTTAATATTTTATTACACCAACATGTGATATACAATTACAAAGATGTTCATGTTTGGGTTTCAGTCACACTGTCCTCCAGCACCCATCCCTCCACCAGTGCCCATCTCCCACCACCAATATCCCCAATTCCCTCCCCCCCCTCCCCAGCCTGCCTCCATGGCAAGTTCTTTATCTCTTCTCTCTCTCTCCTTCTTTCTCTCTTCTCTTACACATTGTGGATTGCAATACATACACCCAGAGATTATCATGTATATCTTTTCTCCTATATTCAATGCTCATTTCTAGGCTGGCATTATCACTTTTGATAAATATTAGCACACTGTTCCCTTCTCTGTCTCACCTAACCTCTGATTCCCACATGTCCGTGGTAGATTCCACCGTTTTTTTTTAATTGAAAGATGCTCATGTAGAGTCCTGGTTCCACAGGGTTCCATAATGCACCCTCCACCCAAACCCATCTCCCATCACCAATGTCCTGTCTCCCTCCCCTCCCCCCACACCCAACCACCTGGCGGGCTCTATATGTCATTTCCTTCCTCTCTATATCTCCCTCCCAACAAACTTTCCTGCTCTTCGTGGAATGCAGTGCACCAAGACACATCACTGTTTCACCACCCTAGTGGCCTGCATGGCCGCGCGACCTGGGCTTGAACTGGTTTTGGTCTGTTCCTCTGGTCGTGGGGCAGTTTCCCAGCGTCCGGACAACGAAAATGGTGGCTAGTGTGATGGACGAGTCTCATCCGGCTGCTTCCGGGACCCCCCGGAGGCGACGGGCCCACTCCCAAAGCCCATCTGCCCTCCCTCGGGGTTCCATGGTCAGCTGAGGTCCAGCACGAGCTGAGCTCCCGCCTCCCCAGCCGTCTGCAAGACCCTGGATGCTGGCCCGTGGGCAGCTCCTGGGCGGGAAACCAAGCTCGACAAAATGGAGGGGGAAGGGGTGACCACGCCTCCATCTGACGACTTCCCAGTGATTCCCGCCTCTTGGAGCCGCCTACCTGGGCTCGAACTGGTTTTGGTCTGTTCCTCTGGTCGTGGGGCAGTTTCCCAGCTTCCGGACAACGAAAATGGTGGCTAGTGTGATGGACGAGTCTCATCCAGCTGCTTCCAGGACCCCCCGGAGGCGACGGGCCCACTCCCAAAGCCCATCTGCCCTCCTCAGGGTTCCATGGTCAGCTGAGGCCCCTGAACTTTTTAATTGTGTATCTTTGTGATTGTGTATCTCATGGTGGTATAATAAAATACTTAAAAAAAAGAACCCTTCTCCATGCCAAGGGGCTGGAGCAATAGTGTAGTGGGTAGGGCATTTTCCTTGCATGCAGCTGGCCTGGGTTTAACCCTCAACACCCCAGATGGTGGTCTCCTGAGCACCCCTGGGTGTGGCCCAAAAACCAAAAAATCTGAATACCCCCTAACAGCTTTTGCTGATTTCTTATTGCACACTCTCTCCCTCCTCCTCTCTTTCTCTTTCTCTCTCTCTCTCTCTCTCTCTCTCTCTCTCTTTCTCTCTCTCTCTCCCCTTCTCTCCACATTTTCTCACTCTCAATTTAAGCCCTTTCCCCACCTTTTTAGTTTTAACTAGGTCGTGTGACTTACAAATTTGTTCATAATAGAGTTGTTTTAGGCATTTAATTTTTTCAACACCAGCACCCCCTCCCTCTACCAGGTAAATCTGCTCCCCTTGGCAGGTATATAACAAATTTATTTCATATTACTTGCTCCCAAAAAATCTTAAAGAAATGGCAAATTTAAGACCTTTTATTCTTAGGTTGGTTGGTTTTTATCTTATGCTGTAAGATTAAATGATGGTACATGCTATTTTATATTTTAACACTAGAAGACCTTTTTTTTTTGCTTTTTTTTGGGGGTGACACCTGGCGACACTCAAGAGTTACTCCTCGCTCTTCACTGAGAAATTTCTTCTGGCAGTGCTCAAGGTACCCTGTGGGATGTCAGGGTTGGCCATGTGCAAGGTAAACGCCCTACCTGCTGTACTATTGCTCTGGCCCCGACACTAGAAGGCATTTTATAATTGAGAAGAGGGATGGTTATTTTTTGCAGGGATTTTGGGCCAGACCTGTGATGTCCGGGGTCAAATCCTGGCTCTGTGCTCAAGAAAGTTACACTTTCTGCAGTAACTGGGACCTGCTGTGTGCAAAGCAAGTGCCTCCTGTGACATAGATCCCTCACAATGATCTATGTCTGTCGGGGGCCCTGGTCAGCAGCCCCGGCACAAATGAGGAAGACCTAGATCTTGCTGGACTTCATCCCTGCAGAAAAAGGTGAGGGATGAACTTGGGAGAAACTCTGCCTTGTTGCTGCTACTGCTGAGAAAGGAAAGAAAGAAAGAAAGAGAGAGAGAGAAAGAAAGAAAAGAAAGAAAAAAAGAAAGAAAAGAAAAGACAGAAAGAAAGAAAGAAAGAAAGAAAGAAAGAAAGAAAGAACGAAAGAAAGAAAGAACGAAAGAAAGACACCCATGCAGCGGGAGCTCTGGATAGCAGCACTCGCTTTCCTGGACACCGTTTAAGCCTTTAATACAATATTTGGGTGGAGGGGGTACAAGCACACATCACAGGACAATTGCAAGCTCCTGGGCCATTGTAACAGGGGAACAAAGGACAATCACATGTTTAGCATTTGCCAGGTAACATTTGCAAGGTAACAATCATTGATTTACATATTCCTGTGATCAGAGGTCAGAAGACCAGGCACACTCTGCCTCACCTTCACTTCACTTGATCACTTGAATCCGTAATTCATCAATTTGCTTGAGCGGGCTCCAGTAACATTTCCATTGGACCCTATCATGTGCCAATGTAGCCCAATGGCATCTGGTTGATTCAGGAATATGAAGAGCCTCAAACCGTTCCTTCAGGGTCTTGACAAGGAAGTCTGACCATCTTGTGGGTGGGCGGCCATGTGATCTTTTGACATCCCGTGGGATCCAGTTGGTAATGGCTCTAGTCCAGCAGTTGTCTCCAAATTGCATTACATGTCCAGCCCATCTGATTTTCGATGCCTTGGCAACGAGACGCATCCCTGATTCTGGAATAGCGATGGAGGTCAGAACTCCGATTCCTTCTCTCACTTGAGTGAGGCATGATATTCCAAGCATAACTCTTTCAATTCCTCTCTGGGAGACCCGAATAGCATTCTCATCCTGCTTTCGTAGGGCCCAGGTCTCTGAGGCATATATTAATGCAGGGAGAGCGGTGGAGGCAATGAGATGTGCCCGGAGCCGGAGGTTCTTTGTCCTTTTAGCTATTTCTTCGATGCCTTTGAAGGCATTCCATGCCTCTCCCTTCCTCCTGTGCAGCTCAGGTTTTAGGTCGTTCATCATGTTGATTTCTCGACCTAGGTACACAAAACTGCTGCATTCAGAGATGTTTGTTCCATTCAGAGTGAATTGGGCCTCTGGAACTAGTTCATTTTTCTTTCTTTTTTTTTTTTTTTGCTTTTTTTGGGTCACACCCCCGGGGTGCAGGAATTACTCCTGGCGGTGCTCGGGGGCTATATGGGATGCCGGGGATTGAACCCAGGCCAGCACAGGCCGGCCGCGTGCAAGGCAAACACCCTACCACTGGGCTATCGCTCCGGCCCCAGGAACTAGTTCATTTTTCATAAACATGGTTTTCTTTAGATTCAGCTGTAGACCTATCTTTCCACATTCTCGGTCGAAGTCAGCCAGCATTTGTGCTGCTTGGCTAATGTTTGGTGTTATTAGAAAGATATCATCAGCGAAGCAGAGGTGGTGTAGTTGCCGACCATCTATCTTCACTCCCATTCCTTCCCATTCTAATTGTTGCATGATGTTCTTGAGGGTGGCGCTGAAGAGTTTTGGTGAAATGATATCACCCTGTCGAACCCCTCTTTTCACATTAATCATCACTTCTTTGTAGAATGGTGAGATCCTGGTGGAGAATCTGTAATACAGCTCACGAAGGATCTTGATGTATTGGGTTTGAACACCCTGTTTGGCTAGGGCTTCGATGACTGCTTCAGTCTCCACAGAATCAAAGGCTTTCTGTAAATCAATGAACGTGAGACAGAGCAGCATCTTGTACTCCCTACAAACCTCGATGAGCTTGGTTACTGTGTGGATATGGTCGATTGTGCTGAATCCTTTCCGGAAGCCTGCTTGCTCGCATGGTTGTCCTTCATCTAGTGTTCTGCTAATCCTGTTCAGGATGACTCGTGTAAACAGCTTGTAGATGACGGACAACAGGCAGATGGGGGTGATAGTTGCAGATGTCGTGAATGTCTCCCTTCTTGAACAGTAGAACTGTCCTACTGGTTTTCCATTGGGAAGGCACTTTGCATTCGGACAGGTAGCGTGTGAAGAGCCAAGCTAGTGTATTGGTGATTGCCTCACCTTATCTCGGATAAGCACAAATGTTTTGGGCATAACCTTATGGGCAGGGCCCATTTCTGGGTCCTGCCCTTCGGGTCTTGTGGCGGGAAAATGCTGGACCCTAAGGCTAGCAGCTCAGAGCCCAACATATGTCAAAGTCTCAAGTTTTAGCAAAGTTTTCTTATTTATTTTACTTTATGCTTATAGGTCTTTAATTGTTTTGGAATTGTTTTGCAAAAAATTAAAATACATCTCAAGGACCTTGACAAAACTTTGTGCTTGCTAAGCATGTTTTTCTGTTTGTATGTTCTAGAAGAAACAGAGTTTTGAACTTAGTGAGTTCACTCTTTTTTCTGAGGAACCCAGGAGTGATCTATCACACACTGGTGTCAAACTATTGTCTTTAGAGTATATAGAGTCAATTATTTCTTCCTGGTGCCAGGTTTGAATAGGGTGGGGGGAAAAGGGGTGCTGTCAAACAGTAATAATGTAATGTTGTTTACAATAAGTACTTCATCAAAGTAAAAGCATGGGGGGAGAAATGTTTTTCCTTCATTGACTGGTCAGGTTTGCTTTCAGTGTATAAGTCTGAGAGTTCTTGATAGTGTACATGAAAGGGATTAATTCACCAGGGTCATTACTTTCCCTAGTCATTGGCTGTGTGCTTGTGTGTGTGTGTGTGTGTGTGTGTGTGTGTGTGTGTGTGTGTGTGTGTTACGTGTATGTGACCAGGGTAGGAATTACTGGAATTACTGGAAGATGAGTGTGAGAGCTAAAATGAATATGTCTGGGAAATGTCGACCTGTGTGACATGTTTGGAAGAGCAGTGCATATTAGTTTCCTAGTGCTGATATAACAAAGAGACATTATTGTTCTTTATTATGTAAATAACAGATAAATGATGTTTCATAATCAAGTCATCAATTGGGCTGTCCTTCCTTCCTTCCTTCCTTCCTTCCTTCCTTCCTTCCTTCCTTCCTTCCTTCCTTCCTTCCTTCCTTCCTTCCTTCCTTCCTTCCTTCCTTCCTTCCTTCCTTCCTTCCTTCCTTCCTTCCTTCTTCCTTCCTTCCTTCCTTCCTTCCTTCCTTCCCTTTCCTTCCTTCCTTCCTTCCTTCCTTCCTTCCTTCCTTCCTTCCTTCCTTCCTGTCTTTGAATTTTGGGTTATAGCTGGTGATACTCAGGAGCTATTTCTGGCTCTGTGTTCAGTGGACCATATACAGTGCCAGGAGTGAATAAGGGTTACTGCATGCAAGGCAAATGCTTTAAGTGTCCTAGCCCCTTTAACTCTTATGCTATATCTCTGCCCCACTTCCTGGTAATAATAAGTTCAATTTAGGTCTCTTTTTACTGGTGCACTTTGATTCTTGGTCTCTCCTTTCCTTCCTACCATCAAAAGTGATAGACTTAAAAAAAAAACTATAGATTGGCAGTAAACCAGGCCCAAGGATGTGGCATTGCTTGGGCTCAGTGGTTTGGGGGCTACCAGTGCAAACCTGTCAGTGCTCAGACCTCTAGGACTATATGTGTTGGTGCTCAGGGGTCACATATCAAATTTCGGCCCTTGATCCTCACCCCATCCCTGAATTTACTCCCTAGCCCAGGTGATTTTTTTCCCCCATACATGCAATAAGGAAGAAGACAAAGTGAGTTTATTCAAAATAGGTTGGATATTTGTATCGTGTGAAAATGAATTTCCAGTCTTGTCTGAGCAGACCCCTATATTAACTCCCTGGGGAGGTGGGTCATGGGTAGTCTTAGTCTTTTTTTTTAAATTTCTGTTGTTACCTTTTTTTTTGGTGGTACCAGGATTGATCCCAGGACCTCACAATGGCAAGTCATGTGCTCACCACTAAACCACATCTCTGGCCAAGTATCAAGTCTTTCCCTTTTGCAGTTCATTAAACAGTGTATTTTCCAGGCCTGAAATAAGCTCAGTTCACAGAAGATGTCTATTAGGTAACATGGGGTCTGTTCTATACTTCCATTCTAACAAATAAATGATCGTAATTCAATAAGTTATATCATCAGAAATTTGTTCTCGCCATTCCAGTAGCCAGAAATCTGACTCAGGCTCCTCTGGTTGAAATCTAGGTGGTAGTGGGACTGGTCTGTCCCAATGCTCTTATTTCCTGCTCCTATGGCAGCCAGCATTCTTGGGGTTGTGGCTGCCTCTCTTTGATAAGCCCTATTGTCAGTCTCCTTTTCTGTTTGTGCCAAATCTTCCCTGCTTCTCTTATAAGGTACTTGTGACTACCTTTAAGTCACAGCTATTCAGAACAATCACCTCATTATTATCATCTTCCCATCTCAAGATTCAGAATTTAATTGTAAACTCTAAAAATTTGCTTTCAGTGGTGTTACATACAGGTTCCAGGGGAACTGATCTTTTTGGGCATCCTTTTGAATCCTAACACAGGGCTGATGTGTAACAGTACGCATCTATATCCTGGGCAAGGACCTCTCCATGCTGAGGTGTTTGCCTTTAGGACAGGCTCTTGTCTCAGATGATGGATATGCTCTTGGTTATTATAAAGGCTCAGGCACTTTCACTGACCTTTGGGTAGCAGGGAGAACAGTGAGTCCTCAGACTGTCAAAGATCTATGTCCATAGCATTAGAATTAAGTAGTCTAGGGGGACTTGCTTAATTGCTTTTGTTCACAGATGTTCACAGGGGTGTGTGTGTGTGTGTGTGTGTGTGTGTGTGTGTACCTATGGTCCTATTAAAAGGTACTATATTTTCTCTTCTGGGACAGCTGAGCATTGACTATTTGCAAATATACTCATATTTGTAAATACACTCATATCAGAGAAAGTTCATTCTAATTGGGAGGTTCATCCTTCTTCCCAACAAGGGAAAGATGTGTCCCTTCTTCATGGTCTCTGGATCCCTGAAGTCCTACTACCTGGAGACCACAGTACAGAGGAATAGTCCACAGAGTTTGAGTTCAAACTTCCTGCTTTTGATTCAGTAGTATAACTTAATTCAATTATGCTTCTATCTATCTATCTATCTATCTATCTATCTATCTATCTATCTATCTATCTATCTATCTATCTATCTATCTATCTATCTATCTATCTATCTATCTATCTATCTATCTATCTATCTATCTATCTATCTATCTATCTATCTATCTATCGGTGACTCCAGGAATGGAACACATCTCCTGTTTGCTAAGTGCGATGCTTTACTGTCAAACACATTCCCTGGAATTTAAAGTTTTTCCTGCCCTTCTGGCTAGTCCCAGCAGCCTTCACACCTGGCCTCCATCATTACAATGGGCCCAGATCTACCTGGTACCTGGGTACCACCACACCCATCCAGATAGACTGCACTACTAACTCCGGTGCCTCTTGGGAAATGGGGGATTCTCTTCCAACTTGGCCTGATAGCCTCCACATATGTGACCACATTACAGCTCCTCCAGTATTCACAGTGCAATAGGAGTGCAGCAAACTCTATGGGGAAGATATGAAGATGCCCTCCAAACTCAGTGGACAAAACTATAACAAGGAAGGCTCAACTAGCACCAACCAGCTCAGTAAATCCTGAGAATTTACTAACACCATTGTAAGAATGTTTAATGAGCTCAAAGAAACTACGGCACAGGTCCTCAGCAAAGCCAGCACAGTGCAAGAAAATATGAATGCTGAAATGAGAAAACATCAAGCAGAACTGAGAAATATGGTTGGTGATATAATAAAATTCATCCTAAGGCTTACTCCATATTGTTGAAAGCCTCAGGGGATGTGTTTTCCCCTCATCTTGATTCCTGGGATTTGTCTCTGCCGTTTGCTATTGATAAGGGTTTGGAAAAATGGTGTAATTTAACAAAGGTTATTGGTTCTGCTCTCCCGGCACGGCTTTAATTAGGCCATGGATACTAAGCAAGTCAGGGTTTTGACATTCAGAACAAGGGCTAGAACTATAGTTTAAATCTGAACTTTGAGTCACTGAGGACCTCAGTCACTAAGGAGGCAACTTTCTGGTACCCAATTAGCATTTAAATTTGAATTCATCAGCTCGCCTATGTGTGCAGAATTTCCCCTTCATTTCCCTTTTCCAAACAGAAACCATCGGCATGGAAAGTTATCTGTATATTAACCAAAAATGTATTCATGAAACAGTTCCCCCTCTCAGCTTGTGTAGTTCTTAATTCCTATAGGTTTTTTCCTCATAATCTCTTTTTCTCCTCCAACCCAGAAAAGCACTTACTCCTTTTGCAGTGGGCCATTGTAGCTAAGTTCCTCCATTTATTTTGCAGAGGACGGAGATACAGTCTTCTGATGATGGCCGTGTCTCCTCAGGTGTACCCCTTTTGGGGTTATTACGCTCATTGCCTCGCCCCTTTTTATCATACCACTGTGAGATATACAATTACAAAGATGCTCATAATTGGGCCTCCATCATACAGCGTTCCAGCACCCATCCCTCCACCAGTGCCCCATTCCCATAACACTCCCTCCTGCCCACCCGCAGCCTGTCTCTATAACAGGCCCATTTCTTTCTCTTTCTCTCTCTCTGTCTGTGTTTCTCTTTCTCTTTCTTCTCTTACACATTGTGGCTTGCCCTACAGATATTTACGGTTTTACATGGAAGTCTCTATGTGTACATTCAATGGTGAGTTCTAGTCTGACATTACCATTCCCCATTCCCAATCAGCCTCCCCAGTTTGTTATACCTACAGTGATCATTACAGTGTATATATGTGCAAGATCCTGGGAAGGACCTGGTCCTAAACTTGATTATTATCTAAGTCTGTCCTGCGCCCTATGTAGCTTGGCTGGTTGTGTCGGCTGCTCGTAGCCACGCCCACTGGGGGGCAAGGAGATGGAAGGGATGGGGAAGGGCCCCAATTTCCGCCTCCAAGTCCTGCTGCTACGGCCTTCCCGACGTCTCTGCTGGCCCTAAGAGCTATGTTGCTTTTGGCCAGGGACCGAGCTGCTCGTCGCCTTCTGAACATGGCTCCTGACCTGGGGAATTAACCAGTGACGATGCTGGTATGAGAATCGCTGCCCTCAAGTTCCGTTGCTGTGGAGTCCCAGTTCTGCGGGAGCTGCTGATGCCCTTCATCCGGGTGGTGGCTGAAATAAGTGAGTGAGTGAATAGTGTCATCTCAGTTTTGAGTCCCTGCCCCCAGATAGTTCTTCCATCGTTGGAACTTGCCATTGCAGACAAACTAGAGCACCCTGCAAGTGACTGCCGAGGAATTGGGCTAAGTGAGTTGTTTTTCCTGTGTACCCAGAGGCTCATGGTGATAGTAATCGATGCTAAATTGCAGACACTTGCTCTAAATAACACATGATTATGCCCCCCCCCCCTGACGAAAACATGCTGCGAACTCTGTGGTGGGAATACATTCATGGTACCAAAAGAAAAGGACTCAGGTGACTGAAATGGAGCTTAAAGGGATCCAGAAGCATCTGTCAACATGGTTGGACCCTGAAGCCGGGCCTGGGAGGAGAGCTGAGCTCTGCCTGCGGGTTGGCTTACGCAGGGGTTTCCTGGCTAAGGAGCATGGAGCTGAAGGTGATTTTTTTTGCCTCCTGCCCCTTGTTTGTGATCCAGATAACCACTGCAACAGTATTGTCTGAGGATTGATTTCTTCAGCTTTGTTGATTATTGACTAGTTGAAGTTAGCAGGATATGGGAGGTAGTTCACAAAAAAAAAAAAAAAAAAAAAACGAATGAAAAAAAGGAGCAAAGGTAGAAGATACTATGCTGTCTTGGTCCTTGACCTATTTGGCAGAATGCGCCCAAGCTTTCATAATTCAGCATTCTAAGATTAAGCAGAGTGCATGATGGACTGCAAGTGACAAAGGAATATCTTTCATATTATATGAAAATAAATTGCACTAAATTTTATTATTCAAAATACATAGCTCGGGGCTGGAGCGATAGCCCAGCGGGTAGGGGCGTTGCCTTGCACGCGGCCGGCCTGTGCCGGCCTGGGTTCGATCCCCGGCATCCCATATGGTCCCCGAGCACCGCCAGGAGTAATTCCTGAGTGCATAGCCAGGAGTAACCCCTGAGCATCGCCCGTGTGACCCAAAAAGCAAAAAAAAAAAAAAAAAAAACCAAAATACATAGCTGTATTAATAAGTCATAAATACATTATAAATATATTTATAAAATAAACTACATAGAAATATATAAAATGCTAAAATGATTAGGGCTTAGTAATTTGCTGATTTTTGTTTTGTTTTGGGGCCACCTCTGGCAGTACTCAAGGCTTACTCCTAGCTCTGCACTCAGGGATCACTCCTGGCAGGGCTTGGGGTGATGATGTTGGGGTGCCGGGAATCAAACCCTGCTGTTTGTTGCTAGTTGAGCTTTCTGTGCTATTGTTTTTGCTTATTGAATTTAGTTGGCTACTATGTTACTTTTCGACACAATTTGCTGTGCTCCTACTGGAATTTCATTTTTCCCCTTTTTTGGGCTCACTCCCAGCTATGCTCAAGGGTTACTCCTGGCTCTATGCTCAGGGCTATTCCTGGCTCTGCACTGAGGAATTACTCCTGGTGGTGCCTGGGGAAGCTATGGAATGCTCAGGATTGAACCTGGCTTGGCCATGGTAGGCAGGTGCCCTTCTGACTGTGCCGTCACTCCGGCCCCTGGGATTTCAGTATTGAAGAATTAGGTGATATTGCATGGCCTGTTCAGAGACTCCATAATCTATGGTATGGACCAGTGGGTTGACATAGTGGCATATCTGAGAGGCTGCCCACCCCCACTCTGTGAAGACCCTTGAGTTCTCAGCCAGACATCCCGTTGTTCATCGATTTCCCTCAGTGGGCGCCAGTAACATTTCCATTTGACCCTATCACGTGCCAGTGTAGCCCAATGGCATCTGGTTGTTTCAGGGAATCCGAAACAACCAGAGCTCCACGTTCTGACTGGTTTGCTCACTTTTCAAAATCAGGACCCTCGGAGGGGTGGCCCAAAAAGTGCCTGTATGCTACAGGTGGTAATTGGTCAAAATAAGAAGCGTAAAAGAAAGGACTCCATGGGCTCAGCTCCTTTCCTGGGCAGCATCAGCGATTAAGACATTGTGATTCCAAGAGATTAATCCAATCTCCAGCCTACAAGAACCCACCCTTCAGAGACCCGCCCTTCAGAGGAGAATATTTCAAGCCCAGGAATGCTTGAGCCACAGGCAGAGATACTCCAGGGCACCCAGGTATTTTGCAGTTTGGTTGTGTCTCTAGAGAATACATGAATTCTCTATATTCATGTCTCTAAATATCACTGTATCACTGTCTTCCTGCTCATCTTCTGATTTGCTCGAGCGGGCACCCAGTAACATCTCCATATGACCTGTCTCATGCAAGTAGAGTCCAAGGGCACCTGCTTGCTCCAGGAACATAAAGAGCCTCAAACCATTCCATCAGGTCATGGGAATGAGGTCTATAATTGTTACTGGTATTTGGCATCTCAAATACAACACGGGTAGCTTGCCAGGCTCTGCCGTGCAGGTAGCATACTCTTGTAGTCATCTCAAAATCCAGCATTTATTGATGAACTGCACGGCCGCAAGCGGCCGCGCGAGCCGGGCTGTGATAGGCTGGTCTGCTGGGTGGAGTTCTGACGAGGAGGAAGTCCGGATGTGGAAAATGGGGCAGACATGGGGCAGAGCTGCTACTGGCTCTCACTGTGCCTAGCCGCTCATGAGGTGCCCGGGAAGGATGGCAGGTTCTAGCCCTGGCCCGCCACCCCAGCAGAGTCTCACAACAAGTCTCTAAATATACAGAGAATATTCATGAAGAGGAGTTGAGCACTTGTACCTTAGCTGTGGGGTTTGGGTGGTGTTTCTGGTGCTTTCGCAGGGTGGGTACTCAGCCTGTCTGCCTCCTGAGGGTACCCTGGAGTTTTCAGCTGCAGGGAACTAGTTTTTCCATGAAATCAGTTGCTTGGCTTAAATCTCCTTGGAGATTTAGTTGGGAATTTGTAGAGCAGGTCCAATGAGTGAGTACTATACAAGTTTTAGTCCATCTGTCTTTTGATGGACATTTGTTTTAGAAAGCCATTTTTCCCTAATGAATATATAATTTAAAAAGTTTTGCTATATTTTATTGTATTTATACTGTATCCTTACTGGGAACATAAGACTGTGAGGGTGTCAGGTTCACCTGGGTTTATGAGGAGGTACTGGGGCTTAAGCTCCTGGTCTCAATCTTGCCCAATTTTTTTTTTCTTTTTTGGTCACACCCGGCAATACTCAGAAGTTATTCCTGCCACTGCATTCAGGAATTACTCCTGGAAGTGCTCGGGGGATCATATGGGATATTGAAGATTGATTCCTGGTCAGCCATATGCACGACAAACGACCTACCCGCTGGACTATGGACTATCTCTCCAACCTCCCCTCCCCCATGTATTTTTTAAGCCTCACCATTTTCTGGGCTCCAAAGTTTGTTATATTTTCGAAGTGTGATCTTTAAAATGTTTCAAGGATAATATATTTATTTATTTATTTATTTTAGGTAAGTTGTGAACTATATTTATTTATTTTTTTCGATTTAATTTTATTTTATTATTCCCCCCCCCAAATATTATTACACCATTTTAGACATACAATTGAAAGATGCTCATGTAGAGTTTTGGTTCTACAGTGTTCCAACACCCATCCCTCCACCCAAACCCATCCCCCATCACCAATGTCCCCACCTCCCTCCCCCTCCCACACCTCAACTACTTGGCGGGTTCTGTATGTCATTTCTCTCCTCTTTATCTCTCCCTCCCGCCAAACTTTCCTGCTCTTCGTGGAATGCAGTGCATTAAAAGACATTACTGTTTCCACTATTTTAATGGACCGCGTGGCCACAAGCGGCCGGCCGACCTGGGCTCGAACTGGTTTTGCTCTGTTAATCTGGTTGTGAGGCAGTTTCCCAGCGTTCAGACAGCGAAAATGGTGGCTAGTGTGATGGGCAAGTCTCATCCGGCTGCTTCGGGACCCCCAAAGGTGACGGGCCCACTCCCAAAACCCCGTCTGCCCTCCTGGGGGTCCTATATTCAGCTGGGCCGGGGCGAGCTGAATTCCAGCCTCCCCAGCCGCTCAAGGATAATTTAAATGTAAACAATGTAAACACATATTTGGAGTGCACATAAACTAATGGGAATAGAATTTGATTTGCAAACACACATCTACAAATACGTTTTAGCATAGTATAAGTAAGACAGTACAACAAATGTTCTTCTTGCATTTATTTGATGCAGTTTCACAGATAAGCACTAGGTGGCACTGTTGTAAGGCAAACTCTAGCTGTCCTTATAAGTGGATTTTACTGGGTGAAGTGTAGTTACTGGTTGATATTGCTATTTAGTATAATTTCTCGTTTGGTAGTAAGATTTCAAAATGATAAGCATGAGAAACAGAGAAGAAATGATTTATTCAGATACTCTAAAAGAGACATTACAGGGTTTCTATCTTAAAAAGCCCCACAGTAGGACTTAATGGGGCACCATGTTTTGTAGAATGGGCTAGAACACAAGAAATTATCAAACACTTTGGTGGAAGTGGGTAGTACTCAATACTCTCTTAGACATTTTAAACTCAGCACTTAAGGTCATAAAGGTCTTTAAAGTAGGGTTTCTTATGTCCTGTTTGTACATCTACATTCATCTGGATGGAAGAGGTGAAGAAATCATGGCAGAGAGATCACATAGGAACACAATTTGAAAAGCTGCAGTTCACCTACATGCTGTTCATCAATGGCCCCTATTTTCAGAATAAGTCAGTACTGTGTATTGAGAATCTTGCCCCTCTCTCTGTACTGAGTGGTGGTGTCTTAGGAACCTTGAGTCTATATAAGCAGGAGTAATTTGTTTCTACTTTCCTTCTCTTTCCTACTGACCCTACTGATCCTTTCCCACTGACCCATGGCTACTCCACCTCTCACTCTTTCTTACCTCCCAAGTAGCCCTTCAGATTTTATCTTCTGTACTTAAGTGGTTTGTTTTCATTTTTTTAATGGTCATGGAAAAAATACCACATATTCTAAAAAATGAAAGAGAACAGAGAAATCTTATTAAAATAAGACAAAAGTTTCCAGTTTCTTATTTTTATTTATTTTTTTGTTAGTATTTTTCTTTAATTTTGGGTCAAACCCAGTGATGCTCAGGCGTTACTTCTGGCTCTTCGCTCAGGAAGAAGTGTCTGGCTGTGCTCAGAGGACCATATAGGATGCCAGGGATTGAACCTGGTCTGCCAATGTGTAAGGCAAACGCCCTACCCACTGTGCTATCACCTCCGGCCCAGTCTTCAGTTATTTAAATAATATTTCTGTGGCAGGATCTCATTTAGTATGGGAAACATCTTGGGAAGATCTTTTAGGTGGAGGTCATTTTGATATTTAAAAAAGTTTGAGAGAGATAGCTCAGTGGATTGGGCACATGCTTTGCATGTGGGATACCCAGATTCCATTCCTGTTTATGGTCTCCCGCATCATTGTGAGTGCCTGCTGAGTA
Source organism: Cryptotis parvus (assembly GCA_021461705.1). NCBI lineage: Eukaryota > Metazoa > Chordata > Mammalia > Eulipotyphla > Soricidae > Cryptotis > Cryptotis parvus. Next base: position 49,802 of record JAJIBD010006066.1, read on the forward strand.
CAGAGTCAGGAGTAGTCCATGAATAGTACTGAGTATGACCACCAAATAAGCGAAAAATATGTCTTGATAACAGGACATGTCCTATTCTGTTTCCTCATCTTTCTGCATTTATGTAATCTGCTGAGTATGCCTAGTCTGTTTTTGTTCTCATCATCTTCCTTCCATTCACCATCTTTATCTGCTTGAGGAGCTTCTTTCTCTCTACCGGTCAGTGAACCTCAGTGTACCCAACACAACACTGCTTTAGGGAAGGCCTTTGGAATCAAGCATAAGTCTTCTGTCTTTCTTTTGGGGACTGGGGGACACACACAGCAATGCTTAGGGATTATTCCTAGTCCTGCACTCAGGAATCACTCTTGGTGGTGCTTGGGGGACCATATGGGATCCTGGGGATCGAACCCGGGTCAGCTGCATACAAGGAGTACCCTACCTACTGTACCATCTCTCCTTTTCCCTGTCGTTTTCTTTTTTACGATTACACTCTAGCATCTGCCTCTAAGCACTACAGGGAGCTGTCCCTCCCTCAAGTTTGCCACAAAGTTTGTCAGTCACTCAACTTTCCAAAACCCACCAGAAGCAGAACAAAACAAACAAAACATATAGATGTGTGTATAGGTATCCTTTACATTTTGGGCTTGCTTTACTTGTACAAAATACCTATTTTAATAATAATAGTTTTGGCTCTTTTTATGACAAGAGGTCTGACAATAGCAATGTCTGCTTTACAACAGCCACAGATGCAGCATACCTAGAGCTAAGAGAGTAGCCCCAGCGGACGCCTCCCTGGAAGGAGAGAGAGAAAAAGGGTGGGGTTGGGGCTGGGGGGTGTGGGAGGAAACTAGGGACCCTGGTGGTAGGAAATGTACACTGGTGTGCACTGTACAAGGGATGGATATTGGAGCATCCTATGACTGAAGCCCAGCCATTAACAACTTTATAATTGTGTATCTCACAATGATTCAACAACAACAGCAGCAGCAAAATTAAAAATACTTTTTTTTAATTAAAAAATGTCCTTTCCTGGGAACTACTTTCTGCAGGCTGCATGGATATATAGTCCTGTCTTTATAATATGTTTGCAATATTTTACTATTTTTCTTTTTTTTTTTTTTGACCTTCCTAGTGGTGCTGAAGGCTACACCCTGTGGTACTTGAGAGGTTTATATTTAAAAAAAAATGATCTAAAAAGGGACTGATTTGGCAGCCTATTTTTTTTTTTTTGGTCTGGGGATGCTGAAGAAATTTTCTATATTAATGGTAATTCCTTTTTATTCTTAATGCCATTTTTTGCCCTAAGTAAGGTCTCATCAGAACACACTTTATATGTAAATACTTGGGGAAACCTTTATTATAAAGAATAATTTTCTTTTCTTTTTTTTTTTTTTTGCTTTTTGGGTCACACCCGGCGATGCTCAGGGGTTTCTCCTGGCTCTGCACTCAGGAATTACTCCTGGCGGTGCTCGGGGGACCATATGGGATGCCGGGGATCGAACCCAGGCCGGCACAGGCCGGCCGCATGTAAGGCAAACACCCTACCCACTGGGCTATCGCTCCAGCCCATAAAGAATAATTTTCGACATGCAAAATTAACATTAAAATGCACTGGCCAATTAATTTTCTCGTCCCTCCCCCCACTTTATTTAAGCACTGTGGTTTATAAGATTGTTTATGATGGCTTTTTACAAGCATTCAGTATTCCAACACCAGCCTCCCACACCACTGTCACCGTCCCTCCACCAGTGTCTCCATTTTCCCAACCACCCCTTAAGCCTGCCTCTGTAGCAGGACCACAATAATTTATTTTATATTGCTTGCTCCTGCCCCTCGAGGTGTTGCAGGTTTGGCTGTGGTGCCTGGATGCATTCGGCAGGTGGCAGACAGGAGACAGGCTTGTCTACACTTCCAGGGCTCTGCCCCGTGGGCCCTGGATGGTTGATGAACTGACATAGAAAAAGACTGGGCCCCCTGGGATTGAGGCAGCATGGACACCTTGCTTTTCCTGTAACCTTGAGCTAGATTTGAGTTGGGGTCTAGGGTGGGGCCCGTGGACTCCATGCTTCCTTGGGCATGGGTCGGATTGGAGCAAAAGGGGTAGCTTCTTTACTTTCCTGTCTTTTTAAAAACTGCTCCTTGGAGCCGGAGTGATAGTACAATGAATGGTAGGGCATTTGCCTGGCATGTGGCCCACCAGGATTCGATCCTCGGCATACCATATGGTTTTCAGAGCACGGCCTGGAGTAATTCCTGAGTGCAGAGCCAGTAGTAATCCCTGACCATCGTCAGGTGTGACCCAAAAAGCAAAACAAACGAACAAAAAAAGAAATAAACTGCTCCTATTCCTTCCTATTCTTAGTTCATGAAACTTAATTCCCAGGTGTAATGTAAGTTTTGCTCTTTTTAGCTGTAAGCTGTAAAGAGGGACTGGGCTCAGTTATATTCAGGTAACAAAGCTTTGACCTAGCTTCATGCGTAAAGCACCGAACATTGGCTCAGTAGCAGCAGCGGCAGTTCTCGCTGCTTTTGGAAATTCAGAGCATTTAAAACCCAGTTTTGGGCTGAGACACTGCTTGCGGAAGACCCTGCTCACGGGTGCTGATGCGTGCCCGTCTGCCACAAGCAAGTTGTCCGCATTGTCAGCCATTACTGGAGCTTAGCTGATGGGAGAGACCGCCGGGAGAGAGCTCTAGACACTGTTTCCACAGAGTAAGGGAGAATTTTCCAAAACTAGGTCGGGAAGGAAATTGCATGAAGTTGCCAAGGCCTGGAGTGTGGAGAAGGGAAAGTAAATGCTGACGGGTCTGCCCAGCGTTGAGTCAAACCTGGTCTCCAGGCAGCCTCCTGCAGTGCCACACTTTGGGGCGCCGTAGGGGGCAGGCGTGCTGTCTGTGGTCTGGGGGCAGCGTGGTCCCATCCCTGTCTTCATAAACCTCACACTTGGGTCCTCTTTTTTTTTTTTTTTTAGTATTTTATTATACCACCGTGAGATATACAAATAAAAAGATATACAATTAAAAAGTTCATGTTTGGGTTTTGGTCATACAGTGTTTCAGCACCCGTCCCTCCACCAGTGCCCATCTCCCCACCACCAACGTCCCCGGTTCCCTCCCCTTCCCCAGCCCTGCTCCATGGCAGGTTCTTTATTTCTTTCCCTTTCTCTCTCTTTCTCTTTTCCTTCCCTTCCAGACTATGGATTACAGAACATACATTAAAAGGTTGTCATGTGTATCCCTTTTGCCTCTATTTAATGCTCAGTTCTAGGTTGGCATTAGTACCCTCGACTATTATTAGCACCCTGTTCCATTTTCTGTCTTACCTAAACTCTGACTCCCACACGTTTGTGATAATCTCCACCTTTGACAAGACCTCCTGATATATGTTTCACTTGCCCTTGGATATTGGTATCATAATATGTACATATATATTTATGCCATGCAAATAAATGCAGTCATTCTGTATCTGTCTCTCTCCTTCTGGCTAATTTTGCTCAACATAATCTTCTCCATGTCCATCCATTTATAGGCAAATTTTATAACTTCATTTTTCCTAAAACAGCTGCATAGTATTCCATTGTGTAGATGTACCAAAGCTTCTTTATCCAGTCATCGATTTTCGGGCACTCTGGTTGCTTCCAGATTCTGGCTATTGTGAATAATGCTGCTATGAACATAAAAGTAGGGATGGTGTTTCCGCTCGCGTATTTTTGGCTTCTCAGAGTAGATTCCCAGGAGTGGTATGGCTGGGTCAAATGGGAGTTCAATTTCTAGTCTTTGGAGGAAAGTCCATATTGTTTTCCAGAAAGGCTGTACCAGCCGGCATTCCCACCAACAATGGATGAGTGTCCCCTTTTCCCCACATCCACGCCAGCACTTGTTGTTCTTGCTCTTTTTGAATATGTGCCAGTCTCTGTGGTGTAAAGTGGTATCTCATTGTTGTTTTGATTTGCATCTCTCTGATGATTAGTGATGATGAGCATTTTTTCATATGTTTTTGGCCATTCCAATTTCTTCCTTGCTGAAGTTTCTGTTCATTTCTTCTCCCCATTTTTTTGATGGGGTTGTTTGTTTTCTTCTTGTAAAGTTCTACCAGTGCCTGATATATCCTGGATATTAACCCCTTATCAGATGGGTATTGGGTGAATATTCTTTCCCATTCTGTGGACTGCTTTTGTATCTTAGTCACTGTTTCTTTTGAGGTGCAGAAGCTTTTCAGTTTCATGTAGTCCCATATGTTTATCTTTTCTTCTAGTTGCTTTGTTAGTGATGTTTGGTCCTCTTTTTGAATGATGGCAACAACAGAATTCATGAATATTTTCTAATGCCTTTGTGTTGGCTATCTCTGGACTGGGATGCAGTGACAGTGCCCGGATGTGGGGAAACACCAGTGGGCACAGAGCCTGCTGCATGCACCGAGCGCAGGGGCAGCTCGTTGCCCACCGCAGCTCATGCCAGGCTTTTCCCACCCCAGGCTTTCCCACAGGGAGCAGCGCCTCCCATCCAGAAAGGTGATTTTCCTTGCACCATTCTCTGGCTCACCGCTGTGCGACTCTCATTTGGTCCCGGGCTCTTGGCTGGGCCGACTTTCTCCTGGGAGGCGAGGGGAGTTTAATTAGGAAAAGATCCTCTTGCCTCGGAGGCGCTGCTCTACTTTATCAAGGGCACAGTCCTGACCCGAGTCTGCTCCCCATTTTCAGTGCTTGGCTGGAGAGGCCAAGTAATCTAATTCCCATTGCCAAGAGAGGCTTACTTACTGCTCTCCCACGGTTTAACAGGGAGAGGCTCCTGGCTGGCTCGCCCACCTCCGTCCCTTTGGCTAAACGAAATAATGTTTTTTTCTTTTTTTGTGAGAAGGTTTTGCACCAGGCTTTAAAACCACTCTCCAGTGCTTCAGGTAAGGTCACGAGGAGAGTTTTGAGTGAGGCTTTGAACTTGGAGGCTTTCAGTGCATTTACTAGAAAATGGGGCCCTTGAAGTACATCCCGCCTGGGTGCGGCTAAGGTCACGGTTGTGGCTGTGCACGGGAGCCAGCGGCCTAAAAAGTCCTTATGCGGTTGGTGTGCTTAAAGGGAAGGCCGGAGTGAGCGGGAGAGAGCAGAGGGGCTATGGGCCTGGGGTGCAGCAAGCGCAGGTCCCCCCCCTGTCTTGCTTTTGCCATTTAGCAGTCCTGGGCTTTGTCTTTGACAGCCGTGCTCCTCCCCCGCCCCACCAGATCACTGACTCTGTTGTTACTGAGGAAATTGCATGCGTGTTCCCAGCTGAATTCCACAGATGGCAACAGGACTTCAGAGGATGGAAAGAGCAGGACCTCCTGGGTCCAAAATATTTTACTTGGGGGTGGGAGATAGTACAGCAGTTAGGGCAACTGCTTGGCAGGTGATATCTGGCACCCACATGGTCCCCTAAACATTGCTGGGTGCAGCCCTGGAGTCCTCTCAGCACTATTGGTTGTGGCCGTGGAGGTTCCCCACACCAAGGGTCAGCCAGGGGTCCCTGGCAACACATGACCCCAGTGGCATTACTTCCTTGGACCCTTCCTCGGGCTGAATGTGTAACCTGGTTGGCAGAGAGTTGCCAGTGGGGCCCCCAGGCTCCTAAACATTATTTGGGAGGCCCCCCAAACACATTTTTCTTTTCCTTTTTTGTCCCCCACACTCTGCAGAATTTCAGCTATGTGACAAGTCTGCATGTTCATAGTGTCAGCTTATGCTGTCCTATGTCACCTTAACATACAGTCTGCTATTATTGTTAACCTTAACATACAGTCTTCTATTATTGGTGTTTTTTTTTTTTGGGCGGGGTCACACCCGCCAATGCTCAGGGGTTACTCTTGGTTCTGCACTCAGGAATTACTCCTGGCAGTGCTCGGGGGACCATATGGGATGCCGGGATTGAACCCAGGCCAGCATGGGCTGGCCGCTGCAAGGCAAATGCCCTACCCGCTGTGCTATCACTGTGGCCCCCTATTATTATTATTTTTTTTTAAAAAAGAGAGTGAGAGATGCTTGGGAACGTATGAATAAGATTCCATACATTCTAAAACTCCGCTTTTCTGAGTCTGGATATTTGGATAAGACCTTCAACTATAGAACTAGAGTGATAATACAGCAGGTAGGGAGCTTGCCTTACATGTGGCCAACACAGGTTCCTTCCACATAGTTCCCCAAGTTCTCCAGGAGGGAGCCCTGTGCACAAAGCCAGGAGTAAACCCTGAGTACTGCGGTGTATCTCCCACCCCTCCAAAGATCTTTAATTACAAATGTTTCAGAATTGGAGCTGTGGGCTCCAGTGGTAGAGCACAAGAATACTGTGTGAGACTTTGTCTAATCCCCGGGTCCACACTGTACCTCTTTCTCCTCCCCCACCATTGGGTATGGCCCCTGCTAAAAAAGAAATTCAAAACTCTGTCATATGCTGGAACTGGGGTCAGATTTTTCAAGTTGAAACTGGGTAGGCAGCAACATGTCATTTTTTTATTTTTGATGATGGTTTGGGCCAAACTTGGTGGTGCTTGATGTCGGGGGCCCTGGCCAGCAGCTCCTGGCACAAATGAGGAAGGCCTAGATCTTGCCGGACTTCATCCCTGTGGAAAAAGGAGCAGTATGGACTTGGGAGAAACTCTGCCTTGTCGCTGCTACTGCTGAGAAAGGAAAGAAAGAACGACACCCATGCAGCGGGAACTCTGGATAGCAACACTTGATTTACTGGACACAGTTAAAGCCTTTTATACAACATGTGGGTGGAGGGGGTACAAGCACACACCACAGGGCAATTGCAAGGTCCTGGGCCATTGTAAAAAGGGAACAAATGACAAACACAGATTTAGCATTTGCAAGGTTACATTTGCAAGGTAACAATCATTGATTTACATATCCCTGTGATCAGAGGTCAGAAGACCAGGCACATTGTGCCTCACCTTAGCTTGGATAAGCACAGATATTTTGGGTGTAACCTTATGGGCAGGGCCCATTTCTGGAGTCCTGCCCTTATGGGCCCCTGCCCTTAGGGTCTTGTGGTGGGAAAATGCTGGACCCTAAGGCTAGCAGCTCAGAGCCCAACATATCCCCCCCTTTTGTTTTTATTAAAAAAAATGGAGGCAGCTGTAGGCTGCTAACCATACAGCTTTATGCAAGGGCATAGGGGCTAAGTCTGTCTTAGGTTGCCTCTCCCTGAGAAGGACTTACCCGTCATGGGACACTAGCCCAGCGACTGCCCTTACATAGTGCCCTCCCGATACCCGCGTACTATCCTTGGACTGGGTTTTGGCGATAGCACTCATGACCTGACTAAGCATAATCACAGATTCAAATAAATTGAAAATGCATGGGGCCGGAGCGATAGCCCAGCGGGTAGGGCGTTTGCCTTGCACGCGGCCGTGCCGAGTGTGACCAAAAGCAAAAAAAAAAAAGAAAATGCAGGGCCCAAAGAGCTTGACATAACAAGCAGTCCCATTAGAGATATCATTAACTTCAGATTCCCTCCACCTTAGGCTTTATAAGTCCAGTGAGATTACCATGATAACAATATGATTAACATGAAAGCAATATTAACGTGAAACCAATGATTAATATGAAACCAATATAATTAACAAAATCTTTCATTTAAAGCTCTCCTCTACCTGTTTTTGACTTTAACCCATACACCATCCCCATGGTACTACACTCCAAATTTTACAATAAAATCCCCAGATCCCCAGTCTTTTTATAGCATTGAGTCTGATAATGGTATCACAATTTGCCTGGGGTTCACACATGTTCAGGATCAGGGTGGGGAACCAGGAGGTTGCACTGGTCAGGTGAGGTTGTAGTTGTCACCCATTTTCTGGATTGTAGAGTTCCCAGTTCTCAAGTTCTGGTTGAAGAGACTAGGGCCGAGTTTTGCTTTCACTCTTGGAGGTCAATGTCTGGGGATAAAGCAAACAAAAACTTGTCCTCAGGTTTACCATTGGTACTCTGGGCAGTAGTGTTAATGAACCCCTCAGGGCGTGTATTTTAAACCAGGGTTGAGGCTCAGTGATTGGAAACACACAGTCAAATCCACGACCCATGGTTATGAGCCAGTTGGGACCTCTCCACATTCCTGTAGCTGGATCCTTCCATTGGACCTTAATATCTGGTTTAGTGTCTTGTTGTTGCCAGTGGCGATGAAAGGGGGGAGGGGAGTCTATTTTTTGAAAAAGTTAAGGTAAATAACACCAGGCCCAAATGCTGGTGTGGGCTGACTTCCCTTTTTTAATTAAAAAAAGAAACTGTAACTAGCACAAATTAGTTATTTTCACCACTTTTAGACTTTTTAGAATTTGATTTTGCCTTATACAAGATTTATTACAAAACAATACTTTGCAAGCATGACTAAAGAAGTTTTTGAATATACATTTGGCTAGGAAGTGTACTTTATAACAATTAACCAAGAATATTTAAGAGTTTTATCCTTAAAACATTGAAGTCTAGGACTTTTGTAGAGGCACAGCAGAATTAAAACACATCATTACCATAAAACAAGAGGATTTTACACATGTTGCTAAAGTTTTCCTAGATTTTGATACTTGATGGCAAAGCTGACCTGAAATAAAATTACTGTAACAACAGCACACATTTGTATATCCTATGCAGACCAATTTCAATTTTGCCCTTTTAGAAACCGCTAAACTAAAACCGTTAGACTCTTTTCGTTAGACTCTAAACTGTTAAACTCTTTCGGGTCTCCCAAAGAGGAATCGAAAGAGCTATGTTTGAAATATCACACCTCACTCAAGTGAGAGAAGGAATCAGGAGCTCCGACCTCCTTCGCTGTTCCAGAGTCAGGGGCGCTGTCTCGTTTGCCAAGGCACCGAAAATCAGATGGGTGGGACATGTAATGCTATTTGGAGATGACCGCTGGACTAGAGCTGTTACCGGCTGGATCCCACGGGATGTCAAAAGATCACGTGGTCACCCACCTACAAGATGGTCAGACTTCGTCAAGACTCTGAAAAAGAACGGTTTAAGGCTCTTTGTATTCCTGAAGCAACCAGATGCCATTGGGTTACACTGGCATGTGATAGGGTCAAATGGAAATATTACTGGTGCCCGCTCGAGCAAATTGATGAATAATGGGATGTCAAGTGATCAAGTGAAGTGAAGAAACCGCTAAATTTGAAGGGCTCTTTGTAAAACAGCCACTTTTTTTTTCCCTTTTCTGGGGCTAAAGCTGCTAGCTGACCTTAGACCTTATTAGCACTTTAATTGACCTCCTGGTGTTTTATAGTCAGTTTTTTTTTTGTTAGTTTGAGATAAGGGGGAGAGAAAAAAATTTTTTACCTGAAATTTGGTTTCCTAGAATTTTTTACTAGTGAGTTTTCCTCCTGTTCCTCCTGTAGTGATAGGTGACGCGAGACAGACAAAGGAGGGGTGCCTCTTTACAGAGACCATTCAGTTGCTTGTCTGACCAGTGAAAAACTTAGCCATAGTGGACTCAGCAGTTGTGACCGCTAAGTCAGCACCACGATAGACCATATGTTCTTTGTGGAAATCGCAGACAGCCCACTAGGACTTTTTAACCTTTTATGGAACCTTAAGGGTGCTAGGTCATGGAACCACAGACTCATGCCTGATAGGAGGACCTATCAGGGTGCTCATACACACACACACACACACACACACACACACACACACACACACTCACACAGAGGTTTTAACATTCCTTCCCGTCCCCCTAGAGATTTTTGAGGGAGCGTAAAAGTAAAGGTTAAGTTTTGAATTTTCCTGCAAATTTTTGGTGGATCTGCCCCAAATTTTTCTAACTGCTGTTTTACATCAGGGAGGTCACTTATTGAGAAAACCACCTCTCATCCTCCTACTCAGAAAAAGGTCCTCAGTAGCAGCTTGCTTGGCCCTAAGAGGCTCAGCTGGAGGGAGAGGCTGTGACCTCTGGGAGGCCCTCTCCCCTGTCCTCTCCACCCTTTTCTATGGGTCCTACAGAAGAGTTCTCCAGTGGGGACCCAAGGGGCCTCCTTCCTTTAGAAAAGAAGGAGGCCACAGCTCTTTAAGAGACACCTGAGGGCCTTTAAGGCCTTTAAGACCTGAGCTGAATAGCCCTTCATATGAGTAGACCAATGGGATAACTGGTTCCTTAGTGGAGGGAAAGAGGAAGAGGAAAGAAAGTGGACCAGAGGTCTTTCTGGTCTGAGCTTAGACGATTGAAATGACAGTCAAGAAAGAAAAGCAAAGGAAAGGAGAAAAGGAGAGAGAGAGAGAGAGAGAGAGAGAGAGAGAGAGAGAGAGAGAGAGAGAGAGAGAGAGAGAGAGAGAGAGAGAGAGAGAAGAGAGAGAGAGAGAGAGAGCTTTCATATGCTCGCCTGGCGGACCCCTCGTGGGATCTAAAGAAGTTCTTGGCATTGGGCCACACATATAAGCCCTGTGCACGGTTGCACTCAGCTGACCAAGGTTCTATCCCTGGGATTCCATATGGTCCCTTGAGAACTACCAGGAGTATTTCCTGGGTACAGAGCCAGGAATAACCCCTGAGCATCACCTGGTGTGACACCTCCCTAAAAATATGTATTTGTTTTTAGGCCATGTCCATTAATGCTCAGATGACCATATGTGGTGCTGAGAACTGGGGTTGGCCAGTGGGAAAAAAAAGCCTTAATCTTTATACTCTTAACACCTGTACAATCTTTTTGGTCCTAATAATTTTTTTTTTTTGCAGGAGGGCAGTTTGGGTCACATCTGGCAGTCTTCAGGGCTCCTTCCTGGTTCTGTGCTTAGGGATCACTGTAGCAGGCTCACAGGACCGTATGTGCTGCCAGAGATTGGCCTCATGCAAGGTAGACACCTTAACCTTTGTACTCTCTCTCCAGCTCTGATTAAACTTTCTATAGTGATTGAACTAGTTGCTGCTCTGAAGTCCATGGAAGACCCTCCAGCACCTCTTCTAGATGTTCCCTCTCCTTGCAGTTCCATGATCAAAGCATTAGTACCTGATTTCACAGGAGGCCTCCTGATCTGTCAGTTCTGCCAGCAGAGGCTTTGGTGGGGATGGTGTTCTATCTTCCCCACTCTTTTGCCAAGTCCTAATACCCACCCTCTCATTCCCCCTGTTGATGCTGTTGTTGAGACAACATGGTGTCGCACACACACCTGATCTTGGTGCTCACACATTTAGTTGTATTTGCTAGGGAGTTACACTCCTATAGGAGTCACATTCCCATCATGGTTCTTGCCTTATTCCATAATTATGCTCGGTCAGGGTTGCTAAGAGGGGAGCTCACATATGTGTTCTTTGGTGGTCGCTCTCCTAGCCAGAGTGCTCATACTTTTTTTCATTTGCAGTGCTTGTGAGGCATTGCACCCGTTTAGTAATGTGCTTGTAAGTACTTGACTGTGGTACTGCTAGAAATTTGTTTATGTTGCTGGATTGCTGCTGGATTGCAGCATGCCAGGCACAAATGGTCGAATTTCATGGTGGTGCTCTGCATATATGGCAGTTCTGGGCATCAAATTCAAAGACTCATGCTTACAAGTTGAGCCCTTTAGTCAGCAAACCCTCATCTGAACCCCACTACCCCAATCTTGGGCGTTAACAAAAACCAACCATTTTATAGTCCAGTGGGATGCAAATCTGGTCTGTGTTGCCACTTGACTTTTTATTTCTTTTTATTTTGGCTTTTCCTTTTATAACTATGTACTGTGGTTTACAAAGTTGTTTATATTACAGTTGTTTCAGATTTTTAATATTCCAGCATCAATCCCACCACCAGTGTGACTCTTCCTCCACCAGATTCTCACCCACCACCTAAACCTGTCCCCTTAGCAGGGTCAAAATAATTTACTTTAAATTGCTTGTTACTACATATCTCAGAGTGGTGTTACTAAGGTCATTGTCTGAGGATTTACTGAACTGTTTGGTGCTAGTTGACCTTTTGTCTTTTTGGAAAAATGTTGCATTTGAACCAGCCAACGCTTACTCATTTACCTAGTGTTACTGCAGACATTCCGCTGAACACAAAAACTAATAGGTTTATTACCTGGTCTTTGCAGGAAAGCTGGACAACTGTTCGTATTTCGAACCAGCCATGGGGTGAGACATTTTACTCTCTGCCTGTTTTGTGTTTTGGGACTTGGCACTATGACCTGGTCAAGGAACCTCCTGTTTCTCTGACTTTGACTTATCCCTCAGTCCCTGCTTGTCATGCATTACTCTATTGTGGTTAATAAATGAAAAAAGGCAATGAAGAAAGGGGAGCTGGTAATTGTTTTTTTTTAAAGCAAATGTCAAAAAAAACCCTATGAGTATTTCTGACATTTAAAAAAAAATGTTGGTGGTTCTCTATTTGCATGGAGTTTTATGTGGTTCAGAAAACCCATCTGTAATCCATTAGAGTTAAAGTCCCATTTGTCACTGCTGTCAGAATAGTGAAATATATTTGAAACCTTTTTGCTTTAAGGAAAATAGAAGGCTTCGCTGCACTTGACATTGAGCTGAAGACTTTGCCACTCTCAGGAAAATGTCAATTCTGAGAAAGACTTGTGTAAAATGGGAGTTGGACAAAATAATTATCCTTGGAAAAGGGTTTTGCTTTCTGCTTAAACAGGATCCATTTTCCTTATGTCTCAGAGGTCCCCCAAACAACAAGAAGTTCGCAAGAGGGTCAGGGTTGGGGTCCGCATCATATGGAGTCTTGGCTTCACTTATCCACTTATGGGAGTAGCAGGGAGCCAGCAGTATGGATAGCCCAGAGAGAGAAGAGAGAGAGAGAGAAAGAGAGAGGGAGAGAGAGAGAGAGAGAGAGAGAGAGAGAGAGAGAGAGAGAGAGAGAGAGAACCATCAAAGCTTTCATTTAACTCTAGGATATATTTTATTTTTTTTATTTATTTATTTTTTTTACAATTAAAAAAGTTCATATTTGGGTTTTGGTCATACAGTGTTCCAGCACCCATCCCGCCACCAGTGCCCATCTCCCACCACCAATGTCCCCGGTTCCCTCCCCCCCTCCCCAGCCCTCCTCCATGGCAGGTTCTTTATTTCTTTTCGTTTCTCTATCTTTCTCTTTTCCTTTCCCTCCAGACTATGGATTACAGAACATACATTAAAGGGTTGTCATGTGTATCTTTTTGCCTCTATTTAATGCTCAGTTCTAGGTTGGCATTAGTACCCTCACAATTGTTAGCACACTGTTCCATTTTCTGTCTTACCTAGCCTCTGACTCCCACACATTTGTGATAATTTCCACCTTTCTTTTTTTTTTTTTTTTTTTTTTTTTGGGTCACACCCGCCGACGCTCAGGGGTTACTCCTGGCTCTGCACTCAGGAATTACTCCTGGCGGTGCTCGGGGGACCATATGGGATGCCGGGGATCGAACCCGGGCGGCATGGGCAGGCCATGTGAAAGGCAAACGCCCTACCGCTGGGCTATCGCTCCGGCCCGATAATTTCCACCTTTGACAAGACCTCCTGATATGTTTCACTTGACCTTGGATATTGGTATCATAATATGTACATATATATTTATGTTATGCAGATAAATGCAGTCATTCTGTATCTGTCTCTCTCCTTCTGGCTAATTTCGCTCAACATAATCTTCTCCATGTCCATCCATTTATAGGCAAATTTTATGACTTCATTTTTCCTAACAGCTGCATAGTATTCCATTGTGTATATGTACCAAAGCTTTTTATCCAGTCATCGATTTTCGGGCACTCTGGTTGCTTCCAGATTCTGGCTATTGTGAATAATGCTGCTATGAACATAAAAGTAGGGATGGTGTTTCCGCTGCGTATTTTTGGTTTCCCAGAGTAGATTAGGATATATTTTATAGTTAACTTTATGAGAAACATTTTACTAACTTAGGTAAAAGTCATAAATGATGATCATATATGGTCATATATGGTACAGAAAAAGCACAATAAGAGAGCTTAAACCAATATTACTGTAGAGCTGATAAGATGGATTGAAGGGCTGGACTTCATGCTTTGCATGTGGGAGCTCTACCTGGCTCTGCGTGTTCACAAGTACTTAGAGGTGTGACTCCTCAATAGTCTAAATTCCTATTTTTACTTTTAAGAGAGATTTGGCATTTTGGGGCTCCCTTATGTTGCAGGACACCTAAGAGCCTCTGCATCTGCCCTGTATTGCCTCCTTCAGGTCACTTTGTAGATAGGGGAGTAGTTTAAATGTGGCAGTTTATCTGACCATGTATTCTGTACTGGCTGGTATAAATATTCTCTCATGCTACCACAATCATCATGGGACTAGCTAGATTTTACCAGCATATTTGCCTGGCCACGTTGGATCCCTAAGTAATTAGATCAGAGAGAAATGCTGTTTGCCTCCAAGCAAGCAAGCAAGCATGGCTCCCTGATAACTCAAAGGCAACTAAAATACAAAACTACCGTGAAGTAGACGAGACTCTTGTGAAGGCTTGGAGAAATATTTAACTGGCATTAGTATAGTCTTTGGTACAGAGGCATGCCATCTCAGAAACCCCCTTCTCTACCCTATAAAGGCATTTCCAGGCAGATTTTGGCTCAAAACATTAGCATCTAATAGAGCCTAGGTGAGTTGCTTGGAGAAATTACCTGAGGGTATTTGACCCTCCCTGCCAGGGGAAGTTACATTTAGCTTATAGCTCCTCCCAGCTCTGCTAGGAGGCTTTGAATTAGCTCTGGGTTCTTGTAAACAGCCAGAAGGCCTCCTGAAGTTGCTACATTTCTATAGAGCTTTTTTCTTGTTTCATCTCTAGATAGCCCAGCCCAGAATGGGCCGGGCTGGGAAGTTTGGGCGGATTTCTAGCTATAAAATAAGCTGCAAGAAAAAATAAGCTCCCCTTTTGCCATTTCAGCTTCCCTTGGCGTTTTGGTTCTCTGTCTTCTCCATTCTCTGTTGGGCCTCAACACATGGTGGCAGCCATCTTGGCCTACATGTGGAGGGGGCCTAGCTGGGAACCCAGAGTCCGGAGGTTTTTCCCTGCTCTTGGATGGTATATTGGAATCTGTGATAGTAAAGCCCTTTTAAAACTACATCAGATTCCTGAGTTTTTATCTATTCCCACTGGCTTCAGGGGTAGAAGGGAATTAGCTTCTCGGCACTGTTGGGGACCCCAGTGGCGTTCCCTACCCTTATTGCAGCTTTTCTGAGGCTCTATGTTGGAAGGCCCAAGAAATTTGGTAGCGTTGCCCAGGATCTCCTGGGCTGCAGACACATCAGCGGCTTCCTTCCTTCCATTCTGAGGTCTATAGTCATGGAAGGAGCCTCACCAGAAAAGGTGCGTGTTTTCATGCTCTTGCTTTTCCTAGAGCCAAGGGACAGTTGCTATGGTTGTAAAGGACAGTTCTGAGTCCTTGTGCTGGATCAATTAAGGAAGCAGCCTATTAGGTCTAGCTGTATATTTGGTCTTCCAGATCCGACAAGGATTGGAAAGTTGCCAGGTGATGTATGAGACATGCTCCAGGGGAAATCATTCCTGAGACTGCTGGCTGTCATTTTCCATAGTCTCCAGTGCTGGCCAGCTTGAAAAATGCCAGGCTCCAATGCAAAGTGCACTGGACCTCAGGCAAATTTGCTTTCCAGTCACAGACCATCTGCTTATGCCTAAAGACCCTGAAGCCTCTTCCCTGGTAATTTTGATGTTGTTGTATTATTGCTTCTCTAATGTTCCATGTCATTTTCGTTTCCTAGTTGCTCCCATCCACCCACTCTTATTCACTCAGATTTTCTTCACATGTGGTAGAAATAGTCAGAAGAGTGACATCAAGGGAGTTTAGAGGGGGATGGAATGGTGGTGTCTGAGTGACCTTGAATGGAAAAGAAAGGAGAAGTTGTCTTGGGTGGTGTTATTGAAGGCTGTGGAATTTTAGGGAAAATCTTAAGAAATTGGCAATTTGGAGGGCTAGGGAATAATCTCAAAGGGCCTTGCAAGCGTCAGGTATTGAAATTTATCCCTGGAGTACCCCTGAACACTGCCAAGGGTGGCCCTGGTACTCCCTAAGCAATGCTGGGTAGACTTCCTCCAAACTGGGGATTTTAATGTATTATTTATTTAGTTTTGTTTCAGAGGAATTGGCATTCCTTTTTTTGGTGTGGGGTTGGGGATGGCTTCCATTCATCCTCAGTGGGCCTTCAGGCCACTTTAAGAATTACCATTGTTGTTTGGGCCCAGAAGTGTTACCCTGGAACTACTCAGGGTTTCTGAATGAAACATGGAGTTTCCATACATGAATTATAGCCCTTTGAACTACCTCCTCCTTCCCTGGTACTCTCCTTTTTGATGAGAAACCAAGCAGTAAAGCCTGAACATATAATCAATAGCTGTAGAAGAAGATTCTTAGGTGCCTGAGTGTGAGAAGAAAAGAAAGTTTGGGTGTATAGGTTTGAGCAGAGCTTTAGGAATTTTTGGTCAGTTTTGGTTGTCAGCTCACACTTGCATGTGACAATACTCCCTGTTGGTGGAAACTGGGGATGAGATAAGTTCAGTTCACGTCAATCCTGGAACGAGAAGCCTCTGGCTCTGAAGTGCCATCGTGGGCTGTGCCATTTACTGTTTATGTACTCTGACCTTTACCTGCTTCGGAAGGAATGATTTTGGAAGGAGGTGATCTCCTCAAGCGAAGATGCACCAACTTTGATGTTTGTGGTGAAGGGGATGAGAAGTCAATGCTTGATGCAAGTAGCTCCTTGCTTTCATCATCCATGGGGATAATCTCCATTTATTTTTGGAAACTGTAATAAAGTATTACTAAACCAGATCTTTGAAAATTGAGCTCTTTGGCACTCTGGGTATTAGGTGGAGGGAGAACTTGCATTTTTGGCTGAAAACTTGTATGCTCCTTATAACATAGGGAGCATAGAAGAGGGTAAGGAATAGTATCAGCTCAAAATGCATTTGCTCAAAAGCCAGGAATAGCAGAATCCACTCCCAGTTTACAGTGGAGAGTTCTTTACACTATTTACATTCTTCAACTAAGGGAAGTTAATTTTTCTCACTTAAGTTCAGAGGTTGATCTGTTGGGTTTCATGTGCTCATGAAACTTTTCATGTGCTTACTGCCTCTTGGGATCAAACTGGCTGCCCAGTTCCAGCAATCATGTTGACATGGCAGGAGGAGGAAAGGCATAATGCTTCCTCCAAACTGTCTTTTTATTAAGGAAATGCTTTTCCTGAAGCTCAATCAGACTTCTGACTTGTACTTAATTGTCTGGCATGGTGACATAAGTTTATTTCTAGTTACGAAGGCAGCTAAGAAAGAAAGGAAGGGTAGATGTCAAGGCATAAGTTTCAAGGAAATTAAAACATGACTTTCATGCAGATAAAGATTAAGTATGGTTCAAACATTTTTTGTAACTTGTAATGGGGTGACCAGCAGGATAGATAAAGATGGTTTGAAACAGAATTTGAGGAATAATTTGCTGAAACAAGTTGGCTGGGTTAGAGATGGATCTAGCTAATAACAGATGCACCACAACCTTTGATATTTTCTTCTTGAATAGATAAAATCTTTGACAAACTTCTCTATAATTTATATAGGATATAATATGTAAAATATATATGACTATCAGGCAATATCATTGTATTTGTGGTTTCTAAGCAACAGTAAGTTAACAAAGATACAGTCTCATACATATTATGATACCAATATCCAAGGTCAGGCAAAACATGGATCAGGAGGTCTTGTAAAAGGTAGAAATTACCACAAGCGTGTGGGAGTAAGGTTAGGGTAAGACAGAGAAGGGAACAGTGTGCCAATAATTGTTGAAAGTGCTATTACCCACATAGGAGCTGAGCATTAAATACAGGCAAAAGATGCACATGATAACCTCTAAAGTATATGTATTACAATTCACAAATTATAAGAGGAGAGAGACAAGAGAGAGAGAGAGAAAGAGAAAGAGAAGAAAGAGATAAAGAACCTGCCATAGAGGCAGGATAGTGGAGGGGGGAGGGAATCGAGGTCATTGGTGGTGGGAAATGGGCACTGGTGGAGGGATGGGTGCTGGAACACTGTATGGCCAAACCCAAACAAGAACATTTTTGTAATTGTTTATTTTTTATTTATGGTGGTATAATAAAATATATTTAAAAAACAAAGATATAGTCTTATAGAGAATTAAGTAATTCATGTGTGGTAATGGGCCTAGTCGATAGGGCTCCAGTGAGGACACTGAAAACATCACTTGTATCATTTCATTTGTCTTCCCGTTGTTCATCTATTTGCTCCAGCGGGCACCAGTAATATCTTCTTCATATGTCCTGTTGCAAGCATGTAGCCCAAGGGCGCCTGCTTGCTCCAGGAAAGGAAGAAGCCTCAAACCATTCCTTCAGGTCATGAGAATGAGGTTCATAATTGTTACGGTTTTTGGCATATCAAATAAAACATGGGTAGCTTGCCAGGCTCTGCCATGTAGGTGGTATAATCTCAGTGGAAGGTTCTCATCTCGAGCATTGACTGATAAAACTCAATGGGGAAAGATCAGAGAGAAAAGCTGAAAGACATACAGTCATTTGTTCCCTATTCTGAAATTTGGAAAATTCTTTTTAGGAAAAGGTTATTTGGTATAGAAACACATGTTCAGGGTGGCATGGTGAAGGTTAAAATTTTCTGCTGGGGGTATTATGATTAATTTTGGGCGAGGAGATGTTTTGTGAAAGTCAATACATATTCTAAGTGCTTTCAAAATCTATTTAAAAAAAGTAATCCTGTTTTGGAAAACTTAGCACCAGAATCCAAATTTAAAACCACTGAGTTAAAAGTATACATTTTCATTATAAATGCACTTGGCATTCCACAGATTTGCCACTAAGGTTTATGTATATTAACCACCTTGGGAATTTATGTAAAGTATTTGATTTTACAAACACAAAACAAAACAACAAACATCTGATTTACTAAACACCAGAAAATTCCGTTTGCATGAAGTAGGATACGCTTGCAATCTAAGTTTTAGTCTTGTCTGAAGACATCTTTCTTCCTGCTGTCTTTATAGAACACTTTCTTTAAATTGTTTGTATAGCTTTCCTTGAAATCTCTCCAAATCTCTGAATCACAGAGCTCTTACTGAAAAAGGTTTTCCAGGGAAAGGGAAAAAAAAATGTATACTCTAATTATTCCTGGACCTTTTATGTTGTTAAAATTCAGTGACAATTGGAAAGGTCTCCTCACATCTAGAGGGAATAAAAAGAAATTGATTTATGATTTTTAACATGCATGACTGAGTAAGGAATCATGCCTATATAATTTCAAAGTCATGAAAAGATATTAATCATAATTAAATTTCCTCTAAGAGACATTTGAAACAGGGATCAGATGCCAGGCTAATTGATTACACAACTATAGGACAATTACCCAACAGTAGCAGTGATAGGAGAGTTTAGAGTCAGTGTCTAAATATTTAATATCTGATGCAGAGCAGGGAATTGGAACAAAGGTTGTAATGAGAAATAGTAGAAACCAGCTAGGAGGGCGTGGACACGTCCTATTGATTAGGTAGAATGTAAAGAGAGTGATTAATAGAAACAAAAGAGAATGACATTTTTTTTGAGCTGTGGACAGAAAACCAACACTTGTAAAGGTCACATCCAGCCATTTAGAAATAAAATCTCCATTTTAAAGAAAAGTAATAGTACTTCAAGGTGGAAATGCAGAGACCTTAGCTTTTATCAGATACTATGTTCCTGTATGTCTTTTAGTTGTGAAATGATACGGTTTTCAGTTTTGCCAGCTTCAGTATAAAACCAGTGGACCAGGGGCCGGAGCGATAGCCCAGCGGCAGGGCGTTTGCCTTGCATGCGGCCAGCCTGTGCCGCCCAGGTTCGATCCCTGGCATCCCATATGGTCCCGAGCACCGCCAGGAGTAATTCCTGAGTGCAGAGCCAGGAGTAACCCCTGGGCATTGCTAGGTGTGACCCAAAAAGCAAAAACAAACAAAACAAACAAACAAAAACAAAAAACAAAAAACAGTGGACCAAATAGTGATTTAGGTTGCAATTGCTTAAAAGGGCTAGTGGTTCTGTCTTTCTGGATCTTTCTTCTTATATGGAAATTAAATGCTTATAGTCTTTAGAAGAGGCACAAGAAAGTGTTCAATTGATAAATGTTATCTTGGTCTATAACTGTGTCAGGTTTACAATTCATCCTCATTTCCCTGGAAATCTAAACTGCTTTTCTTTCTTTTTTTTTTTTCTTTTCTTTTTAAGGTCACACCCGGCATTGCTCAGGGGTTTCTCCTGGCTCTGCCACTCAGAAATCACTCCTGGCGGTGCTTGGGGATCATATGGGATGCGGGATAGAACCCGGGCGGCATGAGGCTAACGGCAAAGGCCTGGCCTCACCGCTGGGCATAACCTCCGGCTAAACTCCTTTTCCCTCCTTTAATTTCATAGTCTCATGTGCTGCCCACAGTGAAGATCATTTTCTTCTTTGATGTTTGTCCCATGGCATTGCATGAACATTGTAGATGTTAGTGGGAAGAGAAGAGAGAGACTGCCCTTGTAAAAACATCAGTACTTATTACACAAGCCATCCATTTCTGTGGCTCCATGAATACACACTCATCTTCTGAGATGGACCTCTCTTGCACTCCATTACCAAGTGGTGTGTTTAAAAGCTTTGATACCTTGAGCCAGATATTGCTGGAGAGATGCACTTCTCAAACTAGCTCCCAGGGAGGAACTTTGATTCCTGCCCTGTGTCCTTTTTTGCTTTCTCATTTATTTTTCTTCCTTCCTTTTTCTCTCTGGAGAGCTCAGCACACATTTTTTCTCCTAAGGGCTTAATTATACTGTCTTGTACTCCACCACTGCTCTATAGGTGGTGTTGATTATAGGACACCCCATTTGTCTTGAGGAGTTTTCTCTTTTTTAGTGAGGTGCCGAGGCTGCCATTGCTCGCTCCATTACAGCTTAGGACACTGAAATGAGGGGAAAGGACACTTGCCTGGAGTGGTGTGTAAGGCTAAAGCTTGAG